>APFE031004954.1:0-60174 GCA_000404065.3 Pinus taeda | reverse complement strand
TAATTTGTTTACGAGAGAAAAGCCATTGATACCATACAAACTGATTTGGTTCCAAATATAAAGTTTCAATACGTACCTTTTGTGTGTTTTGCACATTATTGAGATTGAAAAATTGCTCCATGTGTAATATCCATGTGGCGAGATCCTTGCCATCAAAATTCCTCATATCGATTTTTGGAATATGGTGGGTCTTCGATCCCAAATTAGAGTCTATGAAATCATGATTAACATTTCTTTTGTTCGTATCATGAGTTTCCTGTACTACCTTTTCACCATTAGTAAGTATTTCTTGTAGAAAATTTGTCAAATCTGTCTTCAAATCTGCCATGTCTCTCTTCAAATCTGTCTTCAAATCTGCCATGTCTCTCTTCAAATATGTCTTCAAATCTATCTTCAAATCGTCCATATTAGCTTCCACGCCCTTTATCTTAGCTTCTATTAGATTTTGTGAAAGTGACATTTGTTGCACCTGGTCTTGTAATTTTGATATATCATGTAGCATTTCTTCCTCTTCTTCATGAGTCATGCAAAAGCTTTTAGGTTACTTACTAGGTGTTTGCATTTTCTTTCCTCGGGGCATCAGTTACCGATAATAATGCTCTACTATGCCCTTTGAATTCCTTCAAAATAAATTTTCAAACCAAGCTTAAGCAAAAATTAAAAAAAATCTACACACCTTTTTTCACTTGGTAGGAGCTCGATATTTCCTCAGATGTATCTCTGTACTTTCGCATCATCCAGCTCTAAAATTGTGACATACAGTATCTCTCTGTGTCCTCTTTCCAATGCTACCAGTGTGATCCAAATTGGATTCTCCAAGGAAGAGTTATGCAAAATCTCCCATAGTGACCTAATTATAGACTAGTTCAGTAGAGCGAAATTGTACGACGTGCCACGAGTCACTGTTTCGACCTTTGGCTCTGAACAATATCTACAAGAAACTATAGTCCGTCCTCTTTCTATACCTTCTTATGAAATTTCAATCCGATGCTGAGAGAGAAAGTTATGAAGATTTTCCCTAGGTCACCTATTTGGAATGTAATTCAGGAGTTTGCAAAAAGACCAAATTCTTCAGATCATATCTCCGGCAATATAGCATGAAAATCTCTGAAATTCGGATCCGAGATTCATCACGATGTCTTCTTAAATGGGTTTTTTTTTAGCTTCTGAAACGTCTTAGGAAAGAGTTATAGCGAAAATGCCACGATGACCTGTTTGGAGCAGCAAAACCCTGGAATCCAAAGCTCTGATACCAAATGTTATGAAACCAGCTCAAGAAAAAGATAGAAAAGATAGATCAACGCCTTAAAATTCAGCCTCTTCGAGGGGGAAACCTCCTTTACATTACATAAATGAACAATTCTTGGATGATTCAAATGAAAAAACCTCCTTTCTATATATAGCAGCCTAAGGATTCACAATATAACCCAGCCGACCTAACAATAATAATATAAAGCCACAAAAATAACAATAGAGGGATTCTATCTGGCACAGTAATAATAATATGGGGACAATAGGGGCACAACAATATTAATAAGGGGTACAAGTACAATAGTAATGGGGTAATCACTAGTATTATAGGGACCCAACACTCTTTCACTTTGATCTCTCACTGCATCAATCCCACTGATTCCTCGCGCTACTATGTACTTTGGGCTCTTGTAGCAAGGTACGATCCATGACATAAACCTCTAAATGGACCTTGCCCAATTTCAGACTTCTTGGGACTATCACTTCACATCGCCCCACCTCACACCTAGAAGTATGGCTGCATGTGATCCCTCTGCCCACTTCTCCAATTGTGGCTCCTCCACAATTGTTTGAGACCTTTTTCGGGACTGCATGTTGAGAGGTAATTTACTCTCCCTCTCAACCACCAAGTCTCTAACATTTTCCTTGGTCCTCAAGGCTTTGCATGCATCTTGAACCTCAAGAGCATACAGGTTCTTGACTTGTGAAATGATCTGTTTCACCTGTCTTGTGGTGATGTGTCCTCCAACATCGTGACCGATACCAAGTTCTTCTTCAGTCTAGGCACATACTTCACATTTGTTAAGGTGATAGAAGCTCCATGCTCCCTTTGAAAAGTAATCGTGCCCACTCCTGAAACACTAAACCTTTCGTCGTCACCCATTTCTATGCGCATCTTGAGGTCTTTATCCTCCAAGGCATTGAATAAACTTTTATCTCCGGACATGTGGAATGATGCTCCACTATCAAGATACCAACCACAACCCATCATCGATGACACCATGCATGCGATGAGGGTAAAGTCCATTTCGAACTGAGAGGCGAATGCCTCACCTTCCAATCCTTTTGAGGATCCCTTCTTGGACTTCTTCGATGGGCAATTAGTTGCATTGTTGGCTTATTGGGGCTTGACCCAGGTTCGGAGTTGATCCGAATTGGATACTAAACACTCTCTAAGCTTTCATAAACTCGTTCAAATTATGCAAAACAGATTCAAGTCTTAGAAAGATCAAGCTATCAGAAGGAATCCTCATGACAATTGCAATTATGATCAGTGCCGAGCAACGAGGACCCTCAGTCGAGCGTGCAGACCGTTGGCCCATGGTAACGCGCATTGGCACAAATTAGCAAAACCAAAGGCTAATTCAAGAAACGGGGGTGGTTTCTGATACACGATTAGTGCTAAAGCACTAATTGCGTATCGTAGGGCGTCCCCCTCAGTGAAGGAAAGCCCCAAAGTGCCCGGACTCAAAATGGCTATGAAATGCGGAAAAGTAATAAATTCGGTTCCGTGGATTCCACTAAATCGGCAGGATATCGGAAGGCCTCGAGGCGGTAAGCAATTTTGGCCGAGCCTCACCCAATGCCACACACTGAGTGACACGCATCTGGCGGAAGAGAGAGAAAACCACTCACATCAGATGGGTAATTGTCGAGCTAATTAGCCGCCAGATATGCACGATGACTGTAGGATTTGGGGGGTCCAAATCAATGGCGGAGGCATGTCCTGATGAATGACCAGATTTGACAGATGATAAAGCAAGATTATATGGGATTTGAAGTCTGACGTGGACGATTCATTGGCAGGGATTCGTATTTCGCAGGGAATCTTGGAACAAGCAGAAATAACGACCGTTCAAATGTGTCCAAGGAACCTGACACACTCACCTGTTGCAAAATAGGTGGCCACCTCATTGTGAAGCGTTACACAGTGATGATGACGCAGAATAGGGGAGTTCAAATGGATAGGGGAAGAAAAAACAAAACGCCAGGAAGCGGAAATGAACCGACAGAAAGCAGATTGGCTTTAAAGCCACGAATTGACAGAGACAGAAGAGGCAGAAATGTAGGAAAGAGAGTTAGCTAAGAACAGAGAGAAGAAGCCGAGATGACCAGAGGGCAGCATCGAGTCAGACAGAGCCAGAGAGAGTCAGAGAGTCTATGCACTCTAGAGAAAAGCTTGAGAGGTTCAAGCGAGCTCCTTGGCATAGGCCTGTCATGTATAAGTTTCAGATTAGGCTCATACTACTGTGACCAGTAGAGGTCAAGTACTAGTAAGGAGAGTCTATGTACTCAAATCCTACTAATTCATATCTGTTGAGTGAGACTCAAATTGAGCTCACTGTTGTAAAGAAACTCTGCTTTGAAAACATAATAGAGAGGCCACCACTAAAGGCTGGACCAGGAGATGTAGCCCAGGAGCACTGGGTGAATTCCTTATTAAACTTGTTGTGTTTACGTGTTTTCCTGTTGTGTTTTCTCTAACTACCTTAGTGTCTATTTATTTCACAATCTTATCGATCCATTGCACAAAGTAACATAGGCACATCCATGCACATGAGTCTGTAATACCTTTAATTCTTTGTCCTAGATAAATTCCAGATCAGGAGTTAATTAGCCAAACAAATCCCGGTACTACTGGACCTTTCAGCAACATTCCACAGAGGGCAGACTGAGGTCTCACCCGAAGTAGTATGGGAGGGTGCTAGAACCAGGTTTCCGCACCCTGGAGATGTCTGATGAGTTCATCTGGTCTGCGGTTTATCCCTACGTGCAGGTTGCTTCACGCACTTTCCCGTTCCTCGCGGCCTGATATACTGCCGTCACGCAGCCCTACCCATGGGTTGAGCGTCGCGCTGTGTGTTATTACCCAAGACCTTGCTTATATTCCAATGTTGGTTAATTATCTAGGCCTACTTGAGTGCTTTAAGTTATACTTAACCACATAAAACATGCATACAGGTGTGCACATTAAATAAATAGTATAATTGGAAATTATATAAATCTTTCATTAACCCAAGAACATATACACGAAATTATAACAAAACTTCTACTTATTAATTCCTTCCTTGGTTACAGACTCGACCTCGCCCTGCGCACTTAGCTGCAGGGGTACGCGCACTCAGCTGCGGACTACTAGGCCTCTACGCACTCAGCTGCAGAGCCTTTTCCTACTCTACGACCCAAAGACACACTTCAATTTTGTTACTTAGACTTCTTCCTACTTCTCCTTCAGTTAGTTATGTTATACACTTAGAGCCTCGCTCTATTTATACAATCCCATGGTCTGCGGACCATGGCTAGGTCTATCCAACCGACATTACATTACATAACTAGGGCAGACAACCCTATGACTCTATCATACTTTTGCGCCCCACACCCACAATTCACGGAGCTTTACAACAAGATTCGATCAAAACTTGGGCTTTGAACCCCAAACCATGCCTTGGGGGGATTCCATGCCCAACAGGCCCCCAACACAAACATCGTGACTCACCCTCGAGTCAATCTATTAGCGCAACGATCTTGGCACGAAGTCCCTCCAATTGTTCTCGAACTATGCGGTGGTTAGCAGTGCACTGAGATGCTGCTTGCTGGATCTGTTGCATACATTGCTCCGAGACCTCTGTGTTGGGATTACTTCTTTGCATCAATATGTGCATCCCCTGCATGTGTGCGAGCTTTCCTTCGATTTCTTCTATGATGGTGAAGGCCTCGTTGATCCGAGGTTGAACGCACGCCTTCAGGACTGCTTCCTTATGTCTTGCCGCGTCCACCTACTCCTTTAGTACTGTAGCCTGCTGCATCCATGCCAGCCTATGAGTGAGTACCACCGTTTGCGCAGTTCCTTGGACATTGTCATACTGTTGTTGGAGTTCTCATGCCTCTATCTCTAAGCACTGGATGTTGGAGTCCTCCTGAAAATTTGAGAGGACCTCAAGTGATTCCTCCAACATACTAGTGCAGTCTTGCATTGCACCTCCAATTTCCTCCAATCCCATTGTGATAGTGCTAACGCACTGTTCTTTGACTTATGGGGGAGTGGATAGCCGCGCCTTTAACTGCAGCTTCACGATCTGAAGGTTCAGCTCCAGCTAAACCTTTGTCATTTCTTCCCTTGCCTCGCGGACCCTTGCTGCTAACCTGTGGATCCGCACCTTTGTTGGTATGTCTGCTGGGATGGCCAGCTCCGGGACACTTTGATAAGCATCATCTATCACCTGTACCAGTTGTTGATTCTGCAACACCAATTCGTCGCGCTGCAAGTTTAGTTGTTCCATATTTATTTTCTGCTCAAAGAGTACTTGGAGCGTGAGACTCTCCCTAGCTCGCAACTCTGCAATTATCCCATATTGCAACACATAAAAGGTCTCGCGTGGGAGTGAAAGCAGATTGACACCAAGACCTTTAAACGCACTAACCGAAGGCCTATCGGCCTCATTTGATGGCACTTGTGCCCCTTCCGGTAGCACTATGGTGTTCGTGATCCGCGCGCACAACATCTGCTCTGCTGCCGAGAATCCAACTATACCAACTTGAGGGGGAAGTGCTTGTAATTCCTGCAACTATGCTCTGAGGGCCCCAAACACAATCTGGTTCTCCTACATGAAATCTTGGAGAGCCTTAGTGGTGATAGCACGCACCGCTTTGCTGCTGTTGTGCAGATCACCCTCGGTTAGGGTGATTAGATCAATGGACAATTTCGAGGCCTTGGCCTTCTTCCGTGACCCTGCCCGCTTGACTTGGTGCTGGCGTTTCATTTGCATTGATGTGGTTTGTGAGTTCGCGCCTCCTTCTTCTATTCCTGCTTCCTCTGCTTCCTTCCCCTGCGAAGGCATTGTTTGGCCCTTGCACGCCTTCATGGCTGCTTCCTGTGTTGTTGCGGCCTTTTCTTGCTCAACAACTTTCTGTACCTTGTCCCACGCTGCCCGTACTTCTGCTGCCACTGCTTCCTCCCTTTGTTTTTCGGCCAACCGTGTGATGCGTAGCTTGGCCTCATCTATCTTTCTTTACGCCGCCAACTTCTCAATCTCTGCGATGTTTGGGGCACGACACTCTGGCAACCATGCCTCCAGGACATTGAAAATGACATTGTCGGTGGCTACAAGGGGTAGATTTTCTCATTGCTTAGTCAGGTCCTTTTGCGCCCTGATATAGATGTTATGCATGTCTGCTTTAAATTCGACAAAACCCTGCAGACTATTGTAAACAGTGGGTGACAACCACAGTTTACAGTTGATCCCCATTCTAAGGTTCATTTCCATGAACCCCCAGAAGATTTTACTGCCGCGTATCTGCTTAGCGTCCTTCGTGGCCCAGAGCAAAGCATACTTTGTAGCCTCTGGTAGGTCCCTATCAATTATGGGGAATTGACTATCCTCTGGAAGCTCCCCAGGTACGAGAACTATGGAAAACAACAACCATGCATAGTGGAATGTTTTTCCTTGACCTTCGGCTTCGCGACAATTCTCTAAAAATTCGGTGCAGAGGAATTCAAACTAGTTAAACTGGACCCCCTCCATGCACTGCTCAGCTAGTGCGACCACCGGCACAAGTACCTCATCTGCGCAACACTTGCACATAAATTTTCCTGCTAGGATTTGGTTTTCCACGCATACTACTTTGTCCTTAATGCTAGAGATGGCGTAGCCCCTCTTCTTCTTTTCCATCTTGTACTTCTTCTTCATGGCCTCCACGATGGTCAAATCACTACCCTTCCCTTTCGATATGTCTGCGGGGTCCTCTCCTTTGCAAGGAAGTCGGGAGACGTGGTGAATCAGGTCTGCCATGATGGGGATGGGCTCCTCCAGCCACAAACATTGATCATGCATCAGGCAGAGCAGCTACCTGATGATGAAAATGGTTATTCGGGCATGGTGGAAGTGCGACACCCAAAGCAAATTCAGCAATCCAACCTTCTCCACTCCGTGCAACAAATTCCGCAGCTCTAGCTCTATAACCCCCACCACGGTTAGTTCTCTTAGTAATATGCGGTCCCAATCTTCAAGTTTCAGGCTCAGCACACATCCCAGGTGCGTACCTTAAAACATAATGTTATCTGGGAGGAGCAGGGTCTGGAGCGAGCTCTTGGACTCGTCCAGGTCCTTGGGTACTTTTGCCTTCCCTTTTCGCGGAAGGACATAGGCGGGAAATTTTGTTACAGAACACGCAGGCTGAGTGTCCTCCTCCATGCCTTCATTGTCCTCCTCTGAGATGATAAGATCCTCTAGATATTCTTCTTCTTCATCCATCTCTATGGTGACAACTTTCCCTTTCTCCTCCATTGACAGTTTGGTGTGCAACAAGTTCCGTGGGGACACATGTACGAGGACCATTGCTTGTTTGTTCTTCTTGGGTCTTTGTGTGCACGGGGATTTCGGGATTTCTGCCACAATCTCGGCACCTTCTGGAACATATCCCATAGTCAGGGTCTATGCGACCTCCTCGGAAGTTGTTTTTGTTATGTCCATAACATCCTGAGCAGTTGCCATCGTACTCGTCGAGAAATCTAGCACTCGCAAACTCAGGGGCTCAATCAATTCTCAGCTCACAACACTCAGGGCTCTGCTCAATCGCTCAATTTGCAAATGACCAAGTGTTGTTTGCAAGGCAACCCTTTGTACTTTATAGCACTTTTTGAATTTGAATTCGACTGTTCCCCCCAAATCCGATTCATTAATGCTTCCTTGGCTACATATTTTCCAAATTTTGCCCATAAATTGCATCTTAAATGCCTGCCGCCTACTCCATTTGGCCTCAAGTCGAGCATCCCATCATGAATAGTGACTTCAACGGTCACTTTTTGACCAACCGGTGCAGCAGCGCAACCCCATGTGCATGGTCACGGACCTTGTGACTCCTTACTTCTACACGCATCTCCCATATCGCGTAGCTCCCAGGCATAATAGTTTATAATCCCGTGCTCCCTTTCAACTTCCTAGAGTGCTAAGACTGTTCCTCCCTCGGCTAGTTAGGCGGCTGCACCACCTATATGCGATTTCCTCTGATCATCTAAAACTCCTTCTAGGAAATACCTACCTTTTACCATTACTAGATGCGTTGCGCACCTTATCCTCTGTAGCGCATCAGCCTGGTTAATTCTCTTAATAATATGTGGTCCAAGCCAAGGCATCAAACTGATCAATTTGCGGCGATAGTCCTGAAGCTTGTCAGCATGATCATGCACAACCTATTTTATCACCGTGGTCTTCTTATCGAGAAACTTGTCCCTTATCTTGTCTTGCAACTTATTGACTTCTGCTTCTACCAAAGCGCTTTTCCTCCTTAATCACACCCTTTCTTTTTCAAATAGTTGGAGCCTAAAATTTCCCTGTTGGATTTCTGCTTCCAAGTTTTCGCGAACTGTCACATCCATTGGTCTGGTCATGCGTGGCCTAAGTTCTCCAAGTATTATAGGGCTTACTTTAGTTGCTTCATACTTCAGCCTTGGTGGTGCTTGCACGGTCAAGGTTTTGCACACAGTCCTATATGTCCAGAGAACCGTTGGTATGTGCAGGTCCAGTCAACCCGCTTTACATGGTGAACCGTGTTCAGTGCTTCGCGTACTTTGTCAAAAGCTTCTGTGTGAATATGATTTTGCGCACTTGGTCTTACCATACTTCCTGGTCTAAAATGGAGGGGTTGTTCATGCCATTGTCTTGCTCACCCCTGCTTATCGATCATGTTTCCTATCATGAGGACGGTGTGCCTTCATGCAGGTTGTGCACCATAGGCCTGTATCCATCTAGAAAGGTGGGCACGTGGGCTGTTTTGTCCCTCATAAATGGCTTTTATATGCATCTGAGGCCTCCCAAATCGTAGGTGCATCATCCTTTTGCATTCATGCCAGTCCTCAAAACTTTGCTGGTGCGTACCCCACCAACTTTTGGGCGTAGTGCGTAATACCCATTTCAGAGCGTCGAAACGCTGTTGTTCCGACACTTTCTCTTCAAATTTGTTTACAAAATCCTCCACTTCATCGAACACATCGTACATAGGCAGATCCCTTACCTCTATTGCCATGTAGCACAGTGACCTTGTCATCATGTTACAGTTGAGTGTGGTTACCTCGTGTAACCGTTTCTGCCACCGTTCTATTTCCTCGTTTGAATCTGAGGTGTAGGAGCTTTCGCGCTCCCACAAAATCCTGCCATCCAATGTTGGATTTACCCAGTCCTGCTCCCACGCGGTTATCTTGTATATACAGTCTAGATCGTCATTGCTATCGTAGTCGCACACTGGCTTTGTGTAGCGCAATCCTTCCGCAAGGTCTATAGGTACCACTATGCGTAGTGATTTTTTCTTGAAAATCATCTTGTACTTCTTTAGATTTATCACCCCATTCATGTCAGTGGCCCAATCTATTCTCGGTAGCACGAGATAGGGATTGCTGTCATCAACAATCTCTATCACTTCAAAATCTGCCAGCGTGCTCGCTCCTTCGATATATACTGTGATTCCCTGTAATCTCCCCATAGGTAGGATCTTCTACTGGTTTGCTATTCGTAGTTGGATAGGAGAACATTGCAGTGCAGGCTTGCCCATGCGTTCCCATGTTTGCTTTGGCAGGACGTTCCTAGATCCAAAATCACTTGATCCATTTCACATTCCCTGTTCTGCGCGGTCAATCACATCTCCCTTCCTGTTCATGACGTGTGCTTTCTGAGCTTCCAGACTATGCACGGTTCTCCTGGCGCTGTCCCAACACATCTAGTTATGAGTTCTTGTAGCCCCTTCACAGCCTTGCTGTCCCGCAGTAGCTTCATTCATGTCTCTAGGAATGTAGTGAGAATTGATGGGTCCATTTCTTGTTCCAATTTGTCTTCACTTCCTGAAGTAGAGGCATCTGCGAAGCTCTTCTTAGCTTCCATGAAAATGTCTTTAGCATGCTCCAGATCAAATTTAGGTTCCTTCGTCGGAGCCTAGCGAACCCAGGTACTTTCTTCGGGCTACTTGCCCTTGCCATCCCCCATCGTAATACCGCTTTGGAGCACGATATTTACATTTGGGTCTTCCTCACACGGCTCAGACCTCATCATTTGCAGGTTCTGAGTCAGGGGAGGTTGGAGTGCTCCTTTATCATGCAACCTCGCTATCAGTGTCGGACAGTCCTCCGTCTCGTGACCAAACTGGGTACAATATAAGCATGATGGTCTCATTGGATTTGTACAATCACGGGCATAATGCCCTAGTCCTCCGCAATTGTAACATATCAGTTGTTCACGACCTCTTCCTGGTCCCATTCCACCTCGACCTCATCTGTGCCCCTAAAATCCAATGCGCACCATCCTTGCATTTTGATCGAGGGCCCATGTTTTGGTCTGAAATCTATAGGTAGGAGTCTAATCCATCATTAGTTCATAACTTCTATAGGTACGCTCATCATGGCCTACTGACCTATAGAAATTACAGAACAACTGTTGGGAATTCTGCGTATACTTCTGCAATAGATGGCAGTTATCTGTAGCATGCTTCCCTCCTATCCGACAAATCATGCACGATAATGTAGGCGTCGCACTCGGTCCTACTTGTGCCTCTGGTCTCAAAGGCATTGGTCCTCCTCCTGCGAGGTAATTCGCGAACACCGCAATGGTCCTTGTCGTGTCCCAGGTCCTTGTACTTTACACACCATACATCATCGCGCACTTCTAGACGAGCCGTCTTGTCTTGTCTCAAACTTTCCATCTTAAGGCACAAGTTCTTCAACTGCGCGTGAATTTGCTGGACTCCTAGGTTAGGATCTTGTATCGAAGTCTCGTGCAATCTCATCGAGACCTCCAAAGCTTCAGCTTGAGTGGTTAGCCTTTGTCATGACGGCGTGTTCCGTAGATGCGGTGTTAATGAGGCTACAAACCATTCGCGATGTTTCCCGTCTATTAAGGTCATGTTCACTTCGCGAATTGTGCGCTTTAGTCTTTGATCCAACTCTCACAGGGTTTCGCCTGGTAGCATTGTGATTTCCTTGAATCTAATGATCGATTGTGCCTCCAATTTCGGCCTGCTAAATTCTTTGTTTAGCGCAGTATGGATATCTGCTATCCCCACATTCGGGTTGTCATTGGAATTCTTAATGTCCAAGTCAGTGCACGATCCTGCAGAGCACTAACCAACATTGCGTTCTTTATATTGTCATCCATGACACATTGTGCTTCCCATACCGCTTTTACCATGAACCAAAATTGGTCCGGATCTTGATTCCCTACTCCCTTGAACACTGGCAGCTTTATCATGCTGGCCATATTGCTTCGTGGTGGTGGCAGAGGTGGTATGGGTGAAGTCGGGGGTGAAGATTGTGAAACTGGTGGTGGTGTGGGTGGGGGTGGTATGCGCGGAATTCTCTGCTTTATCAGATTGATCGCACTTCTTGGTGAAACCTTCGCGAGCTCTTCTTCGCCCCCTTGCGGAGGTGATATCAAGGGGCTAGTTTCTAGTTCTGTGCATCCTTCATTTCTGTAGATCCTCCCACTCCGCATAGCCTCAAACATCAATTTATTCTCATAACTCGCTTTTCACACAGTAGCATTTTAATCCAAGTGTTCAAAGATTTAGCATACTTACCTCGCGGTCCTTTGAGGAAGCATCGTTCTACCTCGCTATATCTGACTGAAGTATCTACCACGAACTCAGTGATAAATCCTCCTATGATCTGATCCAACCAATGATCAACAACACGTGCAATCTTATTTTCCGATGCTTCCAGTCTGTGCACCAATTCTGGAGTCCACACCTTAGGTTTATTTATTTTACACCTTCCTTAGCTATCTGCTAGCTTCGCGATCCACTCGTACAACTTAGTAGGGAAGGATGCAAGGAAAATTTCCTGGATTTCCATATATAAGTAGCAATTTAACCACCCTTCCTTCGATAATCACGAATTCTTGTTTTCTTGCACTATGAACTCATGAACCTTTCTGTCCAACCACTCTTCAATTCCTTTCTTTGTTGGATTCCAGTGATATGACATCAGACATCTCTATGCAGATCCTGGTCCCGACAATGGAACCATTTGTAGGATTATTGGGGCCTGACCAAGGTTCAGAGTTAATCAGCCAAACAAATCCTGGTACTACTGGCCCTTTTGGAAACATTCCATGAAGTGCGGACTGAGGTCTCACCTAAATTAGTATGGGAGGGTGCTAGAACTAGGTTTCTGCACCCTGGAGATGTCTGATGAGTTCAACTGGTTCGCGGTTTGTCCATGCGTGCAGGTTGCTTCACGCACTTTCCCATTCCTTGCAACCTAATATACTGCCTTCGTGCAACCCTACCCAGGGGTTGAGCACCGCGCTCTGCATTATTACCCAAGGCCTTGCTTATATTTCAATATTAGTTAATTATCTAGGCTTACTTGAGTGCTTTAAGTTATACTTAACCACATAAAACATGCATACAGGTGCGCGCAGTAAATAAACAATATAATTGAAAATTATATCAATCCTTCATTAACCCAAGAACATATACACAAAGTTATAACAAAACTTCTCTTTATTAATTCCTTCCTCGGTTACAGACTCGACTTCGCCTTGCGCACTTAGCTGCAGGGGTTTGCGCACTCAGCTGTAGACTACTAGGCCTCTGCGCACTCAACTGTAGAGCCTTCTCCTACTCTATGACCCAGAGACACACTTCAATTTTGTTACTTAGACTTCTTCCTACTTCTCCTTCAATTAGTTATCTTATACACTTAGAGCCTCTCTCTATTTATACAATCCCATGGTCCGTGGACCATGGGTCAGTCTATCTAGCCAACATTACATTACAAAACTAGGGTGGACAACCCTGTGACTCTATCATATTTTTTCTCCCCGCGCCCACAATTCATGGAGATTTACAACAAGATTTAGTCAAAACTTGGGCTTTGAGCCCTAAAACATGCCTTGGGAGGATTCCATGCCCAACACGCATAATGACCCATTTCATGACAATTAAAGCATATCACTTTAGACTTGTCCACCTTCTTCCCTCCATGAGATGAATTTGATTTGGAATGAGAATCCTTCTCCTTCTCTTTCCTTGCCTTACTTGCTAAGGTTAGATTTTCTTCATCATCCTTGGATGAAGAACCATCTCGTGTGCTCCTCCTGATCTCCTCCTGCATGAGATCTGACCACAGTCGTTCCCAATCCGACAGTTTCTCCCTTCCATTCATAGAGTCTTGGTAGCTATTCCAGCTCTTTGGAAGGCCAAAGAGGGCGAGGCTCACCATATCATCATCAGTAGTAGTTATTCCCATACTGCTATGCTCATCTACGCAAGTGGTGAGTTTGTTCAAATATGTGGAAATAGTATCGCAGTTCTCCATCTTGATTCTTCGAAGCTTATCCTTGAGCACCAATTTCCTCTAGTCACTACTATTCTGGTAGAGGTCCTTCAATGTATTCCACATTGAATATGGAGTATCCTTCCCATGGAGACTTTAGACAATATGGTCTTGAACTCCCTCAAGGATGATCCATCTCGCCCTCGCCACACACTTCTTCCTCTCAACCAACTCTTCTGCATTAGTTGAAGTTGGCTTTTGGATTTCCTGGTCAATGAAATCCTTCAAGCCGTTGTCTTCTAATACAACCTCCATGCGATATTTCCATGCTATGTTATTCGAGTTGCCTTCCAAGGTGTTGTACCTTAAGAAATCAATTTCCTGGCTGTAGAGAAATTGTTCTTAAGACATTAATAAATATTATTTACTGTCACTTATTTGTCACTTAGATATATATTGTGTTCTCGAATGAAGGACGCAGAGACTTGGTTTTTTACTCTCAATACTTAGGTGACAAGGAAATGTCAGAATTCCATTTGATTAGTTGAATATGGATGACAAATGAAGAAAAGCTTGAACAAGTCAAAAATAGTATGCTGCCTTACACAGAAACTACTATCTATAACTTAGAAGAATTATGAAGGTGAGAATTGAATCATGGACAATATGCTATTTAATACAGGACCTACTATCTATGACTCTTCAGAAGTTAAAGATAATATGCTGCCTTGCACAGAAACTACTATCTATAACTTAGAAACAAAGGTGAAAATCTCAAGTACGGGAATGCTCTTTTAAGGAACTTTAGCTTGATCTACCTAAGCAAATAAAGACCTGCAGCTTCAACACCATACTTGAAGGAAGAAAACAAAAGATGGCACATAATAGATAAGTCACAAAATCATACCCAACAAATGCATGGAAACTTCTGATTCTTCATTAATCAACAATTATATCATGAATACAATGGCCTTGTCTCCCGGTTCTCCAAAAATCAAACCCCTTCTTTGTAAATTTTCATCTTTTTATACATTGTGGAACAACCGTTGATTTCTGAAACTGCCAAAATTATTTAACTACTTCTCTAACTATATGAAATAAAAATTGTTACAGAATTTTACAGAGGGGAAAAAACACCTCCAAGAACATCAAATAACCTGAAATAACTGAACTATAAGATGAGGATAATTGTTGGCTTACTCTGTTAATCGGCCGCTGAATTCTTCTGTATATGCTTAAATAATGATTAATCCACTTTTACCATAATTAACTGTGTTTGAATTGTGTAAACTTGGGATTACGCATGTATCGGGTGCATTTCAATTGGCCAAAACACCAAGAAACTCGACCAATTGCCTTTTCTTTGAATCTGGCTTTAACCCTAATTTTCCCTTTACACAACGAAATTAACGCAAACCTTTGGTTTACTGCAGAACTCAAAAAGAATTAAATCTATTTCATAATTCCACCGGTTCCACCTGCTCAATGCTCCATTGAGTTGCTATCACAAATCACAATCGACGCTCTTAAATGGTGTATCAATCCAAACCTTAACAATAGACGACATGACGGACGCGCCAAAGTATTAAACATAATGTATATACCATATTGGGTCCTCCCATCGCATATCACAATTGGTGGAACCCATATATATGTAGCCCAGTCTTTCTTTTCTATCGGGACTTTATAACCCCTCTTCATTAATCCTTCGATTAATGTTTATTGACCCTTTGATTATGCTTTATGCACATATATATATCCAAGCCCCATAATTTGATTACTTTGGACTTAACTCATATAAACCTCCTATTGGCACTTATTTCTATTATAACCCTTTATAATAGAAGTACATATAAAAATGAGTAACCATACCTTTTTCCACCTTTTCCAAAGCCTTTGCATAGTTTTCAAGATACACCTTTATCGCAATCGCAATATCGCTCCTTCGTGGTCACACTCCACATGCCTCTATCGCATCTGATAAGCGATAACACAATATCCGATTTCAAATAACATTAACTGTGCCCATATAACCCTATCGGGTCTATCCCATTGCTCTGTGGACTCGCCGAGACTTTTAAACACAATGTATATATGTTTCGGGTCCGGCCCAAAATCGCAAATCGCAATCGGCGGAATCAATGTACATAAACTCTGCGATAAGTGGACCTGCCGGGACTATTAAACATAATGTATATCTGTTTCGGGTCCGCCCATCACAAATCACAATCGGCGGAGGTAGCACTTCATATATAATTGCTTCCACTGTGATTTTCGATTGTGATTTAATTGCATCGCTGAACTACGGCCGACTCTATAATACTTGTTTTCTTTTTATTTCAATGTGCAATTATTGCATCTCTCCTTTATTTCAATATGCTTTAATATGCAATTATTGCATCACCCCTTTTAAGCCTTAGTTATTTTCAAGATATATTCAAGTGTTTCTTTCCCAGGGTCGATTCTTTAACGATCCATTTTTAGTGATTCGCAATATGTATTACCACAAACAAAATACTTCCTTACTTTTAGACTTTGCAGGGGGGTGAAGAATATAAAGGATTTTTATTGAGTTTGAACTCCCTATAGTGATATAACTGATAAATAAACTTCAAACACAATATAAGCTATAACATCTGACTCCAACTAGGGATAGTGCTTTTGCCCTAGAAGCACTAAGAACCGCAAATCAATGCCTTACCTATTGGGCGTGGGGTCATATATTGCTTCACCAAACTTAACTATATGAAAATTTTGTACAGTGAGCCCACGCCGATATCTACAGTAATAGGATGCTTATAGCAAAATATTGAGAATTGTAGATGAGTAGCCTTAGTTGGGCATGGAGTCCAAAACTGTGAAAACCCTAAAATTTGACAACTGGAACCTGACAATCTTGAAGTATGACACCTCTACAAACCAATTTCCAACTGGGAAAGTCACACTTATTCATCAACTAATGATTAAATTGAAGAACTACAACTGGAAACCAAATGCTCAACACCTGCGCTTATTTATGTACAAGTTCCTACATATGTACATGATTGATCTCCATCAAGTGAAGTCAATCTTCCAATGGTACCAGGTTATCATTTGGGTGCTTAATCTAGAACCATTTTTCCAGTGAATCTTGAAAATGCAGTTCATCCTGAACAAAAAATAAATTATGCATAAAAGCAGCTCACAACAAAAATTAGGAGTATATCCGCAAAATGATATGTGTAGACTGCTGATAAATTATTCCATGTAATCTGCCACAGGATCTTCAAAAGTATAATAAAAAATATGTTCCTTATCAGCTCCAAAAAAGAAATTCTCTATGTATGAATGTTTCTGCTCGATTAAACCTTCTGTTGGGATAATATGTTCAACAGAACAATCAACAACATCTTTAAGAAAATGATCTATGTCACTTTCATGTCTCCACTTTTCATCTCTAAGCTTTGATTGAAAATAATTTGTAATTCTAACTTCAGGAAGAAAAAGAAATTTTTTCACATCACTATATGACATATGATCAACTTCAAATAGATAGTTTACCGTTGGTTCATGAGCATCATTTTGTTCTTCAATGCAATAATATACAATCTATTTATCAGCTTTCTTTTTACATGAGATAGCCTCCTTTGCTATGATAGATGGCTTCATATATTGTTGTCTAACATATCCCACTTGCTGATTTCTCCCTGTATGTTCAACACCTAACTGATGAACTTGTAGAGCTTCATCCTGTTCCCCATTTAAAACATTTTCATTATAGACAGGAGGATCATTAAATTTAACAAAATAGGAATTGTAGGGATTTATTTGCAACTTAATTATTTCTTCCTCTTCTCGATTGTTGAGCAAAAATTCTTTATGCATGTTTGAATTTTCCTCCATTTGAATACTCTCTTGATTTCCTTTATTCACTTGTTTTGCAGGCTGAGATTCTTATGGAGTCGCCTTTAGTGAGGAATTTGAAACTTGCTGCTCACTTTTATTTTCTTGACTTCTTGATCTTTTCCTCAATCTCAAGTCATATTTCTTATGTAGTTCAGTCTGCATAAAATCAGAGAATTGCTCCCAATATCCATCAATTTTATTTTCATCATGAATGGCATCTGTTTCATCATATTCATATTCTTCTCCTTCGATACTAAGTTCATCTCCATCTACTGCATATAACGTAGGTCTATGAGAATTCTTTTTTTCTAACTCTAACTTATTCAACCTATCTGATAAGGTTTTAATTATATTACACATATCCTCCAATATTTGACTTTGAGAGGATTCCATCTTTGCCTTTCCCTTGTCTTGGATAGACTGTGTCTCTGGTACTTTTCCTGCAACGACCAGATTTGACTCTATCTCTAATGCGTTTGTTTGGATCTAATTAATCTGGCTATAACCTCTCTGAATGCTTGATATATTATCAACAAAATCATTAGTTTCATCAACAAGATTATCTTGAGCCTTTAAAGTTTCTTTAGCATCATAATATTCACAACAACCTTCAAAAAGAAACTTGTGAGGATAATAAGTTCTACAATAAGAATTGAATATTGAATGGAAATATTTCAAAGATGAAATGCTTGAATGAGGCAGAGACTTGAACCAAAGCCTAGCTTCTAGGTCCAAGGAAAACAAAAACAACTTCATCTTCACATCTTCATGAATGATGCCCTGCTGCTCCATGCATTCATGAAATTCTTGGAGGTGCTGAGCTGGATCTTCATATTCCTTTCTACTGAATTTTGGAAGATACTCATTTCGGACATAACATGCAGGCATATCATGAGGATAGACGGTGATCCCAGTAAATCAAATGGATCAAATTTTTGGAATAAGAATGCAGGGAGAGCCATTAAAACCCAGAAAAGAAAACTTCAAAGTGTAGTGGAGTCCCCAATCAATGTTGTAAGTGAAAATCATAGGTATGAATGTACAACCAACTACTGAAACTCGTCATTCTCAAGAATCAGCTTCAAACTTAATAAACCCAAGGAAAAGTGCTCTTATTCAATTGCTTTTATTCAAAACATCCAAACATTCCCTTCTCACTGAACAACCAGAGGAAAATATTGAAACCCCAGGGAAAAATGTTCTTGTCTTCTCTCCTCGGAAACGATGCCAATTAATGTTGTACCTTAAGAAACCAATTTCCTGGCTGTAGAGAAATTGTGCTTAAGACATTAATAGATATTATTTACTATCACTTATTTGTCACTTAGATATATATTGTTTTCTCGAATGAAGGACCTGGAGACTTGGTTTTTTACTCTCAATACTTATGTGACAAGGAAATATAAGAATGTCATTTGATTAGCTGAATATGAATGACAAATGAAGAAAATCTTGAAGAAGTTAAAAATAATATGCTGCCTTACACAGAAACTACTATTTGTAACTTAGAAGAATTATGAATGTGAGAACTGAATCATGGACAATATGATGTTTAATACAAAATCTACTATCTATGACTCTTGAAGAACTTAAATATGATATGCTTCCTTGCACAAAAACTACTATCTGTAACTTAGACAGAAAGGTGAAAATCTCAAGTACGGAAGTGCTCTTTTAAGGAACTTTAACTTTATCTACCTAAGCAAACAAAGACCTACAGCTTCATCACCATACTTGAAGGAAGAAAACATAAGATGGCACATAATAGAGAAGTCAAAAAGTCATACCCAACAAATGCATGGAAACTTCTGATTCTTCATTAATCAACAATTATATCATGAATACAACGACCTTGTCTCTCGGTTCTCCAAAATTCGAACCCCTTCTTTGTAAATTTTCATATTTTTATACATTGTGGAACAATCATTGATCTCTGAAACTTCCCAAATTATTTAACTAATTCTCTAACTATATGAAGTAAAAAATGCTACAGAATTTTACAGAGGGTAAAAGACACGTCCAAGAACATCAAATAACTAGAAATAACTGAATTAGAAGATGAGGATAACTGTTGGCTTACTCTGTTAATCGGCCGCTGAGTTCTTCTGTATATGCTTAAATAATAATTAATCCACTTTTACCATAATGAACTGTGTTTGACTTGTGTAAACCTGGGATTACACATGGATCGGGCACATTTCAATTGGCCAAAACACCAAGAAACACGACAAATTGCCTTTTCTTTGGATTTGGCTTTAACCCTGATTTTCCCTTTATACAATGAAATTAACGCAAACCTTTGGTTTATCGCGGAACTCAAAAAGAATTAAATCTATTTCATAATTCCATCGGGTCCACCTGATCAATGCTCCATTAACTTCCTATTGCAAATCAAAATTGGCGCTTTTAAATGGTGTATCAACCCAAACCTTAACAATCAACGACATGACGGACGTGCAAGAGTATTAAACATAATGTATATACCATATTGGGTTCGGCCATCATATATCGCAATCGGCGGAACCCATATACATGTAGCCCAGTCTTTCTTTTCTATTGGGACTTTATAACCCCTCTTCATTAATCCTTCGATTAATGTTTATTAACCCTTTGATTATGATTTATGCCGCATATATATATATCCAAGCCCCATAATATTATTACTTTGGACTTAAGTCATATAAACCTCCTATTGGCGCTTATTTCTATTATAACCCTTTATAACAGAAATACATATAAAAATGAGTAACCATAACTTTTTCTACATTTTCCAAAGCCTTTGCACAGTTTTCAAGATACACCTTTATTGCAATCGCAATATCACTCCTCCGCGGTCACACTCCACATGCCTCTATCGCATCTGATAAGAGATAACGCAATATCAGATTTCAAATAACAATAACTGTGCCCATATAACCCTATCGGGTCCATCCCATCGCTCTGCGGACCTGCCAGGACTTTTAAACACAATGTATATATGTTTCGGGTCCGGCCCGCAATCGCAAATCGCAATCGGTGGAACCAATGTACATAAACTCAAAAATAAGCCGACCCGTCGATACTATTAAACATAATGTATATCTATTTCGGGCCTGCCAATCGCAAATCGCAATCGGCGGAGGTAGCACTTCATATATAACTGCATCCGCTGTGATTTGCGAATGCGATTTAATCGCATCGTTGAACTATGGCCGACTCTTTAATACTTGTTTTCTTTTTATTTCAATGTGCAATTATTGCATCACTCCTTTATTTCAATATGCTTCAATATGCAATTATTGCATTGCCCCTTTTGTGCCTTAGTTATTTTCAAGATATATTCAAGTGTTTCTTTCCCGGGGCCGATTCTTTAACGATCCACTTTTAATGATTCGCAATATGTATTACCACAAACAAAATACTTCCTTACTTTTAGACTTTGCAGGGGGGTGAAGAATATAAAGGAGTTTTATTGAGTTTGAACTCCCTGTAGTGATATAACTAATAAATAAACTTCAAACACAATATAAGCTACAACACAAGGCATACTTGAGTCTCAAGCCATAGAACGCCATTGACCAACCTTGAAGTATGAGATGAATTCGATTTGCACCTGCAACCCCGAAATTCAAACTTCAAATTCTCTTCTCAATATACTATTCACAGCTTCAATAAACTTGGCTCCGATACCATGTAGAAATTTCTCTATAGATCAGCTAGCTCTGATACCATGTCAAAATTTTCACTGTAGATTAACCTGATAATGCAACATAACAAAAGAAAAATACTTTAATCTACTTCTACAATCAATTTGCAGAAGCTTAAAAATATTTGAGCAAGATCAAGCTGAACATATATAACCAGAAGAAGAATCAATGCACATTAAACAAAGAAGAATACTCAGGGGAAAGCCTCAGCTAAAAGCCCCACTATCTATATTATCATACAAGGTGGAAATATATCAGAATAATACAAAGCCTTAGCTCTCACAACTAACCAGCTCTCAATACAATCCTCCTGGATGCTCACAGGCAAACAAGGCTTCTCACATACCTTCTCGTCTGTCCTCCAAGCCTCCTATTTCCTTACGCAGTTTCTCTTGGGTGATCCTCATGTTACCAAGTGTAACACTGATCTCTCACACTGATTTCGCACCCTGTAAAACTGTGCAATCCTTAAGGAAACTTCCCTTGAATGCATGCATTGGTTTCCTTTATAGGAAAACACATGCAATTGATAATACAATGTCCTTGACATTTAGATCAACCAGGTCTTTCTCATAATAGACATGCATGAGTTTCTAATGAGGGAATCTTCAGTTATCTGGAGTACACTGGTTGAGAGCATGCATGCATCAACTGATTGATAACTTACAATTAGTTCCTCAAACAGTTTGGAACTAATTTAGCTGGACTTAACTCAGTAAATTGAGCTAACTAATTACAACTCAAATATAACCCAATCTTATCTCCTTAATTAAGGGATAATATCCTTAATTTAAGGGATAACTGTTGCATGACTTCAGAAAGATTTCTAACTTGAATTTCTCCAACTAATTAATCCATAATGAATTAATTAATTAATTCCAAGCAGCCGGTGAGACTAAATTCGAATTTTAATTCAAGGACAAATTAAAATTGGAATATTTGGATTCTATTTTTAACATTTCTTGTTGCTATTTTTCAACAAAGGATGACAGGAAAACCAAGTTCAACTTCAAATGATTTTAAAATGATTTTTATTGAAGTCCATATGAAAAATCGAAAATCTAAAAGGAACCTATATTTTCATAAGGAAAGAAGTAATAGGCAATAGAGGTCAAGGGTTGATGAGAATTCCATATTTGTTTTGGGGGTTTGGAATTTATTGGAAAGGTAGATTGAATGACAGGGCATTCTATGGAGGAAATGACTATTGTGACAAGGATTCAAAGTTTTATAAATATGACCATTGGGTTTCTACTATTAGTATTTAGGGTACTTTATTTGCTTATGTTGTTTGCATCATCTATAGTAATTGGGATAGTTGTAGAAGAACCAAACATATAAATTCACTCTCTTTGGTTGGGTCTCCTTTTTTGAACATTTTAGAATGCAACCTTTATTAAGTGGGGATGATGGTAGGAACTCACCCACATATATTTCTACCAGACATATGCAGTGAACCCACCAAGCTACATTTCAAGGCCATGGTGCATAATTTTTTGGATATAAGGAACATTGTGAGTAAGGCTTTCAATTTGCCAATTGAAGAAATATTTGAAGGATTTTTGGATAAACTAATGACATTTGGTACCAATGCACAAGTTCATTAGGAAGTATTAAAGAATAAATTATCTCCATAAGAGAATCTTATCACTGTAGTGGTTAAGGTTTTTCGTCCTCATGTAAGAGAAATAATCCAAAGGGATTTCACAATAATAAAATATTTTGCAAAGGCTTCAACATTGATGCCTAGTATGAAGCATTTGCAATTTGACAAGAGCGTGCACCAATTTTCAAGTTTCGTAAATATGCAAGATATTTTTTTTGGATTATGAAAACATGAAAGGAGACATCAGTATGCTAAGGCTTTGTGGAGCAGTTGAAATGGGGTGTTGGAAGCCAAATTAGACCTATTACTTTTGTTGATTAGAAATATTGTACAACCAATCCTATAATTGATTTAAATCCTATTGGGATGGCGGCTAGGGAACAGCATAACACAATTAATTGCAAATAAAGTGTTTAGTCCATCCTCATGGGGAATATTTACAAATATTGTCAAAATGTTGTCTTGGGAAGTGAAGAATTATTTATATCTAAAGGAATTGTTTAATTTCTTACGATTTACAAGGAAATACAAATATGTAAAGGAGTTCAAACAATCCTACCAAAGGGATAGTTACAATGCGCTTGTAAATGAAATTCATCACAGTAATATGGGTAGCTAAACTACAAAACTACATGGGCACCGATGACCTAGTTTTCAGGGATGTTTGGGAAGGATTTTGAGGATACCTAGAACTACATGGAATGATTTGGCATAGGATAGGAGGCAATACGACAAGATTTAAGTCATATAAGCCTTATGTGATATTTTTCCAAGATTAGGGATTAGGTAGAGCAATAGACATATGTCAACCAACTAACAATAAGATAGAAGTAAGCCCTATAGGAGGAAGGCCTAATGGCTTGCACAAGGTTTTTGGATGGTCTTAGGAGGCTCTTAGGTGCAACCCATATACATGTGTTGTGCATTGTGGATGTTTTATGTGTTTTGAATGTCACTGTTCCTTGAGTTTATATTTCTTAAGTTGTCAAATTGGTCAAGTCTTGTATTGAAAAATGTTTTAAGGCTACAATTGGATGTATGTATGATAGTTTTTAATTTGATGAACTACGTGAATTAAACATGGCAAGACATCTAGATTCTTCTAGTCTAAGTGATATAACCCTTAGTTGAAGAAATATAGTCTAGTTAATCTACCTTTTAATCTCAATATGACCACCCATTTAATCACATATCTTGTTATTCAAAGATGATAACAAATACCTAGAAATTTGTCCACTTCCTTTCCAGCCATGTTACATTTGTGGAAGACAACTTTCTGGAATAAGAATACCTACAATGCACATAAATTGTGTTAAAGGTAGATAATTAATCAACAAAATAATAAAATAAATTAAGAAGCATTTTTATGACTAAATAAAAATTAGAAGTGTTAGGATATTCCGACACATAGGAATAGTTAAGTTCAACTTGGTCTAGTATAGAGTTAGGTAAAGTGTGTTTCTTTACCGTTGTACATTTTGTAACTTACAATCTGATGGTCACGATATGTAGTGATCCGACGGTTCATTCTCTCCTCGGTATTACCGACAATTGATCCGTGGCTTAACACCCGATTGGTCCATGAATTCTATTTAAAGCACATGGAGGGTCATTTGTAGGTTAACCGTGCATGAGAGAAGCTTATGTAAATTTTCATTCTTTTATTATAAATTGCCTGTAGTAGCCACGTTGGCGCAGGCCGTGGACTGTTTCCCTCTCTGAGGGTTTTAACCACGTCAAAATACTGGTGTATTGATTTGTGATCTGTTTGTGAGCGGTGTCCTTCTGGTGTTCTGTCTGAGGAACTTACCCTGTAAATTCCTACAAGAAGGACTCAAGTGCATAAATATCTGAATGAGATCCTCTTGGTTTCAAGAATAATTTATTGGATTAGTCTAATCTTGGAGAAAATGTTCCTTGATTTGAAAGAGAAACAACAAAGTCAACACCGAATTTGATGTTTGTCTTGCCAAACGAGGGAGGTTTTCTCCAAGACTATCCAATTCCTGAATTATTCTCTACTAAACAAGGCCAACCATGTGAAGTTGGAAGCTCTTATGGCCCCTCCCCCACCCCCGCCTTCCTACATCATTACCCAATCCCCAATACCTAATCTATCTACTATAAAAAAGTTGATAGCAACACATTAATATTCATGCATACACACTAGCAAAACAAAAAATTGATAAAGAAACATATTTTTTCAAAGTGTTCATATGTCCAAAAAAAGTATGCAAGAACTCATTCAAGTATTATGTTAATACATCAATATGTCATTCTATACATCAAATATATTATACAATGATTTGTCTTATATAATACATTATAACATTATCCATCATCAATTTTTTTTGCCTTTTCTTATTACGATCTAAATAATTCTTAAGTTTTTATCCATTAATTGGCTCCTATGATGCATTGTACACCTAGTTGTGATGTTCTCACAGAGTTGAGCATACTGTCGGGGAGGAATACCTACAAAATATATTAAATTCTTATGGCTAATTATTGAATATCATTGAAGTAGTTTTCTAAAAAGTAAAAAATACCTTTGCACAGTAATATTTACCTATTGCACTAGTCGACACCATTGCAATCACTGCCTTGTAGTCCTATTTTGGTTGAGCATCCTCCTATACGAAATGCTCTGCCATTGAAACCATCAAATTTATAAGTAGACAATCATAAACGAATAAGTAAAAGAAATTAGTACATACATTATAGGTACGAAATTATTAAGTATATGATTAATATACAACCTTATTTCTGTCATGGGCCTCATTTATCGATGCAATATCTTGGTGTTTCTCCCCACTATTAAAGGGGTCTTCAGGAGCACCAAAATGTTCTGGTTGGTGCACACTATTAGAGGATTGCTCCTCAATAGTCATCGGATTGTATATTTGTACTACTTAACAAATTAGTTTTATGGATGATATCAAACATGATTGTATTTTATAAGTAATGAAAGGTTAATGTGGATTGATTTGTAATCACCCTATCCTTCAAACTAGATCTTGGGGTTTTCCCCATGTGTTTTCAGTGATTGACTACGACTTTAAAGCTGAACTTGAAACCAATATGGAGGTCTTCCTCCATGGCTTTAGTTTCGAATTCCTCACCCTGCATTGCATAAGAGTATTAATTTTTGTTATTGGATAGCGTAATTACTAGAAAGTTGGAAGGTGATATAACAGATAACATTGTTAAGTTTTTTGGGTACTTACAATTAGTGCCTGTAGCTTCAAATAACAACCCTGACCCATTTTGTGCTGACCATGCTTCTCAAACCTTTCCTTGGTTGCCTTTGTAGTGTCAGCAAGCCTATGAAAAGTTTCAAGTATGTTATATACCACAATTTTATTCAAAAGTAAAGAAAATTAAAAGTATTGAATTCAAGATGTAATTTATACCTTGCTTCAACAGGTAGTGTTTTCCCTTCTTTTTTCAATTTCTTCCACTCTGCGTCCTTGATGAGGCCCTCCATTCCAGCTCAGGAATCATGGGAGGGTGCTCATACCTAGGGTTATCTCTCAAGTTAAACCTATATTGGTCTTATACATATTTTAAATGTTTTTCGACTGTGGCGATGGCCTCGGTTTTATTGAAGGTATCTACCCTGAATAGATCTTCAAGGTAGTCCACAAAACAATACAATCATTAGTTTGAAAATAGTAATATAGATGACTTATGTTTGATATAGACAACATGAAACAGTTCAAACATAAAAAATATCAGGAATTCATTTTTAGTGTTTTATTAGAAGTCCTTTGTCAGTCACCAAAAATGTGCATGCAATTTTCCCCATGCTCTTAACATGTAATGCTTCAGGAAATGAACCCAAAGTGTCATCAGTACTAGGGCCACCTTTGTCACCACTTAATCAAGAGCCTAGCTTTGTTTTTGACTTAGAGGGCTTGTTCTTATGGGTCACAACCAATGGTGTGAACCTAGTGTCACTATTGGAGTATGACCACTCAAAGGTGGCCTAAGCGAATAACTGCCTTGTGGATGTATGTAGGGTCTTAGTGTTGGTCGAATGCTCATGTCATGTCTTGACAATTCCACTAGTACCAACACCGAGTTGAGGATCAATTGACTGATGAAGGCAACAAAGTGTCTCCAAATAATGCTACATAAGAAACAAAATTATTTTTCAATAGATAATGTAAAAGTTAAAAAACAAACTTTCATAATTGAACTTATGACACAAAAAAAATCACATTAAAATATGGTTATTAACTTGTATGTCTTAAGATCTTCCCTCAATTCCTGGATCCTAGCCATAGTCGCAAGACTTTCATCCCTACTACGAATCAACTCCATAATTTGTTTGTTCACTTTCTTGATATACTTTGATATTGTGACCTCAAGGTTAGGGGATGACCACAACTCTTCCTTATCAATAACATCATCATCAACATGGGGCTTGAACCATGCATTTCAACAAAAGAAAAGTTATTATTTCAATTATTTGAACAAATAATGAAAATTTCACATTAAATATAAATTGAAATTGTTAATCGTTTGTTTTTGACCATGAAGGTGGTTTTCCACGCGGATTAGCATGCCACATAATAATATACTTAGAGACGTGAAATATTTTTTTAAATGCTAAAAAATAGATAACAACATAAACATTTAATTGTTGGACATATAAACGTATACGAATGCGAGGAATAAAGGACTAGTCCTATAACATGCATGTGAGTAATTATGGAATTTTCAAGCCAAACATTTCATGGAAAAGGACCTACAAGATCATAAGGATAAACTTTTTTTGACTTCAAATAAAAAAAGAGTATTTCTCAAAGCTAAACTAGGAAGAAGGGTGACATGGAGTGGGGGTGAAATAAATGATTTCCTACTTTCCCTTCAACTTCTTAACTTCACCTTTGATCACTCTTAATGACATGGCCATGTATTTTAGCTTGGTTGTGGGGCCTAGGTCGATTATGAGGGTATTGCTCATTCCGACATTTTTGCTCATTTTTAAGGACCATACTTGATCGAAGCATCACACTCAACAAGAGGGTTGTGGTTAGAAGAAAGGTAATGATCAATGAGATGATGATAATCATAATAAACTACACATATTTGTGATCAAATTTTCATTTTTAAATGCAATCATATATATCAAATTACACATTCTTGATTTATGAATGATAAACATAGCATATAAGAATCATTAATGAGATATTACAAACCACCCCATAATGACAATGTAAACATTTATTTGATTCAAGTTGTAATTGATAAAAAACTCTTCTCCTGCAACTATTGATCTTATTGGGCATACAAATACATGGTTTACTTCATGTCCCTCAAATATGAAATTGGGTTGCTTATTTGTTGTCCTGGGTTGTGTACCTTTTATAAACCCTGGAATATTCCTCGATGATTTTGGCCTTTCGTCAATATAGATAGACACTCATTTATTTTTATCATTGTGTCTTAGTTATATATAATTTGTAGCCAATCCATATCTCTGCATACCTCACATATATCAGACCAGTTGCAACTAATATCTATAATTGTAACAAGGTCCGACATACTCCATCAATTCAATTAATCCATCATAAGAAACCTTTATGTCGTTCATGGAAAATAACCCCAAACCATGTAGCAACAATGGAGAAATGCGATATATCTTCTCGTTGAGACAAAAACATGTGTTTACTTGAGGAAGGTCCTTGGATACCCATATTTTCACTAGATGTTGGCACCTTAACATCATCTATGCTCTCAACATCATAAGAACACAACCCCCCTAAAGCAATAAAAAATTCCATGTGTCTATGAATTTTTTTCTTCTTCTGATCTTCTCACCCCTAGTTGAACTTTGTCTATTAGACATACTAGATCTTTGACCTTCATCCACTCTACCTTAATGACCGTCGCTCGACAAATATAGATATGATAGGTACCTATTTGGTTGTACCTACAATCCATCCAATGTGTCCATGTTTAACATTAAGCTGAAGTGAATAAACCAAGAATAAATGCCACTAAGATAAAATAAAGGATGCAAACTAAAGGAAACACCAGATATGGAAAATATTTGCAAGATAAGAAACATTATTTTGGCCTTGAACCATTTCTCTTGGATTTCCATCATACAAATATGTTGGCCATATAAAGCCCTTCCATACACAACTGTGTGGGCCAAATGCCTCTCTAGAAACAATATGTTATTTTAGAGTAAAAAGATATTGCTTATCCAATATTTTCTTATGATTAGTTATGTGTACAAAGCTTGTCTTATGATTGGTTACCATCAAACTTATCAAATGTCACCAAGGGTCAAGAGGGATTAAATATATTTTCATTTTAAAAGAGCCTTCCACCTCAAGATATTTGATCCTTCTCAGCCCTTAGTAGATTTTGAGTTAAGATGGATCTAGGTTGGTTAAATATCTTACATCATTTTTTAATTAAAAATTTTAATATATAAATTAATGAAATAATTAATTTAATTGAAAAATATATATATATTCAACTATAACTCTATTATAAAATATATATTGAAAAATCTCCTTAATGTCATTTGGATTGGAATCCAATTTTTTGCCAACCCTGAAACTATTTTGTTCACAATAATACTATTAGTTACATCTTACAAATAGTAAATAATTTCATGTTTCCAATTATATTCAGTCATGGTCTATAGGGAATATTTCAAAGTTTTCCCTATGGGATAGAGAGGGTGAATAAGAAATCCGTATTTGGTATTGGGAGCAACCTACCAAGTTTGAGGGGTTTTATCTAACTTATTCTTTATTTATTTTTCTTCAAAAGGATGATGATGAAGATGTTGTAAGTGTAGAGATTTATATTAAAACAATTTCTGAGTCAATTTGGCATTTTCGATTAGAATGGCGATGGGTTCATCAGTGTGGTGGAGTTGAATAATGTTATCATATCCACTCAATTATCAAGTCATCAATCGATCTCTAGATAATTACCCCAGATAACTACCATGGGCATCCCATAATTACCATTTGGGAAACAAAAAAAATGGAGAGAAGCCTTGCCCTACACATTCCCTCACAAACGAAAGTAGGGAAATGAGAGCACCTACCTCCTAGTTATGCCCCACTTATCTTTTTGGTCCCCTTCTATTTTGTCTGCTTTGTTTTCAACTCATTTCACTTGGTCACACCTCTATTCTTTCTAGAATTTTTTTCCTAACCCACTTCTTGCATTTGAAGCCCAAATCTGGGACAAATCCCGAAGACAGAACACCTTAATGGGCCATATATGTCACTAAATCTCTTTTAGCAGTCGTAAAACATGAGTTCACACCATGGTTCACAAAGCATGGGTTTGTGTTGGCATTGTTTGAGTTGTTCACTATTTGCAGTATTCGTTGTTCACAAAACACGGGTTCAAGTTCGAACTGTTTATTGTATGGATCCTGAAGTTCATTGTTCATTGTTCATAGGGATATGAAACTGGATAGAATTTTCCCAAGGGATATGTAGCGAGGGTTTTTTGCTAGCCAAGTTCACGGTTGAGACCATTGTTCGTTTTTTAAGGGTTTCTTTATTAATGGATGGATGGGTGTGATAGAAGGATTGAGTGAGGTTTTCTTAATATATATCATATATATATATATATAATATAATATAATATATCTTATATATAATATAGCCTAGCGGAAGAGAATCATGTTGAACTCTTAGCCAAAAGGAAACACAATTGGAAGCCTACATTATAGAGGAGTGTTAATGTGAATCTTTAGTTGATAGTAATTGAGAGGACAATAAAAAAATTCTAGTTTGACTCTTAGCGAAGATGTAATTGTTGAACCCTAGAAATGACATCCTCAACCACCATTTTTGTCACTTTTTCCATCATTTACCGTATCCCTTTTTTCCTGGCTTGAACCTATTATACCACACTCTAGAGCCTGCCAATGGAATATAGGTGGTTTATGCTTATTCTTTCAATTTCTAAGTTTTAAAGTAGATTAAGTGTATTTTACTAATAAAGGAAATCCTAGGATAATGAATTAGCACCGAAGTATTATGGCCCCTATAAGGTGTTGCGGAGGATTGGAAGTATGGGCTCCAAATTGGAGTTGTCTCCATCTTCACACGCACATCCAATATTCCACGTTTCTTGGTTAAGCAAGGAAACCGATGACAAGATACCATTCAAAACTAGTTTACTAGATAATAATGAAGAAGGAAAAACATACTAGAACTAGAAACAATCCTTTAAACAAGGGTTAAGCTGCTGATAAATGGAGCACTTGCTGAGTACCTAATCAAATGGAAGAGCCTACATGTGAAAGAGGTCACATGGGAATACAAGTTATTCATGCATAAACATCTACATTTAATCAAGTGTTGATGTTAAGGGACGGGATGATGTTAAGCCCTAAATAAAGCCAATGTTAATCATATAACCCCTTATTAAGCCCTAATACAGAGTTATTACATTTCTATTATTATGTGAACATTTTATTGTACCCTTTGTCTATATATATATATATATACCAAAATATATATATCTATATACATATATACCAAAAATACCTAGTCTTAGGATCATCCATCTTATCTTATACATTGTATTAATTGTAAAATGACATTTACCTCTTGAAGTGGACTATAATTATTAGTTTGTTATCAATTTTAAGGTGCATTGTTCACAATAAAATGAGAAATAATCTCATCGACACACTACTAAAAAAGTACTAACAATAGAATCTTTTTAAGCTAATAAAAGAACTAAATAAACTAAAATGTACCATAGGTTAAAGAATAATCACGAAGTCACATGATAACCCAAGATGACATTACAAATGAGGTGTAACAAGTAGTTGATTTTTAGGGCATGGGATTAGCTATTTATTTAATACATTTAATTTGATAATGTTGATGATATTTCTAACTCTCGAAGGGAATTAGAAAGGAGTTACACTACATGGATGAAGTTAAAAGGAGTTACGTTTAGGTTTGATGACTATAAGGAAGGACCTAAACTCAATAAATTTGAGTTGTACAAAAGCTTACTATAAGCATGGGAGTGAATAGATTAAATAGAAAATTCAATATTTCTACACTGGGGTTTAACATATATAATCTTTGATGAAGTAGTATATATCATGACTTGCATAGAACAATTTACAATATTTAATAGATTTCAAAAATATTTAAGATTTTTATTTGATTTGTTCTTAAAGTGAAAAACTTGACTTGCAATTTTGTGCATTGATATAAAAAAATGAGTGGATTAAATGGAACTAAACAACCAACCCAAAACCTTGCAAAAATAAAAGAGGAAACAACACTAAACAACTACATTGGCATCATGTGAGAGACACACTAGAGAGAGAAAGACAAAGCCATAGAATGTGAAGTTGCCAAAAATATAGTGTTTGTGGACTTAATCTTTGGCATAAAAGAGAGCTTACCGTAAGTTAAAAGGGATCACAACTCAAAGTAGGGTGTCCTCCTAAGATTTTTTATGGGCCCATATAATTAGGCACATTTCCCAAGGGGTTGGTGAGCCTGCATATTAAAGTTAACTAGATTAGTCGACTTAGCCATAACTTAATATTACAATAGATGAGGGAGTTAGCTATAATGAATGCCTATCAAAGTGAATTAATGACACAATATTAATATCTATAGGGTGTGGCTCCATGTGAAGATCACACAATTCTCAACACCACCCGTTAATTTGAACATGATGAATCCATTGTCTTAGGTGACTTGAGTACCTATTATGCCACTATACTGAAATTGTTGAAAAAACAACATGTACCTAATTCCCTTTAACAAGTCTTGATACCCTCGCATATTGTCACTGCATGCATCTACTATAGCCATGTCAAATTTCAGCGTGTACTAGAACAAACTGAAAAATTTTCAATGTTGGCCCCTTTCACAGGTCACCATGTGCGAGGTCAAATGATTAGAGCATCATCTCCACTAATTATTGGTAAATTTTAAGCAGTGGATTGGTCCTTAGCAAGGGTAGGCCCACAATTGGTAAATGGTAATAAATAATTTCATCTCCTCGACATTGATGTTATGATTTTGTTATTTGATTGTTGAATTGTTTATGTGAGTCGTGTTTGAGTCTTGAAACCCTCTCATATTGTCAATGGATGCATCTACCATAACCATGCCTAATTTCAATGTGTACGAGCACAAATTGAAAAAAAACAACTTTTCCCCATTCACAGGTTACACGACCAACTCATGTACTTCTGCGACCCTATGGAAAATGATTCACTGAAAATTGCAAAGAATAGAGAGAACACAAAACAATAAGTATACAACCAACTAATAACACTTTCATATTTTACAAATCTTCGAAAATACTTGTTTCTCCTTATTTACGGTGAAGCATAATGGCCAAATTTGGGTGGTGTCGCTTGTTTTTCGAATTCTTTTTGTGAGTCATATTTGAGTCTTGAAACCCTTCGACACTATTAATGCATGCATCTACTATAGCCATGTCAAATTTCAACGTGTATGGCCACAAATTGAAAAAATTTCAAGGCTAGCTCCATTCTTAGGTCACTATGTGCGAGGTCAATCAATTAGAGCATCATTTTGGCCACTAATTATTAGTAAATTTTAAGCGGTTGATTGGTGCTGGGACAAGGTAGGCTGAAAATCGGTAATAATAAGCTTGAGATAGGTGCATATAATTGGTTCCTAGCCATAATTTTTTCATTCATGGGGACTTATATACTTTGAGATTGGAATCAGGAGCGTAAGAGAGATATAATAAATTATGTCATGTATTGGTCATGACAACAAGCTTGACAACGGTGCAAATAATGAGCTTCTCTTGGTTTCGAGAATAATATAATATTCTCTACTAAAAAATGGCAACCACGTGAAGGTGGAATTTATATGGCCCCTTCTCCCCTCACATCACTCTCAATATTCCCAATACCCAATTTATCTACTATAAACTATTTGAAAGAAACATAGTAAGAATCAAACATATGAATAAATTACTAAGTAAGCAAAAAATTAAGTTAAATTAAAGAGAACAAATAAACTCAAAACATATAAACACATACCTTATACATTTCACCATTTTCATATTATTAATATTCTTCTTCATCCAACTCAACATTTATCTCATCTAGTTCAAAAATGACATTGAAATGATAAACCATTACAATATTATCATCAAAATCATCGTTTCCAATAATTATATCATCATCCATATCATCACGATGAACATCATATCCTACATTTGGCTCAACTTCTTCAAGTTCTTCATCTTACAGTACATCATCGATATCATCTTCATTGAGAACATTATCTAGTCGAACATCTCCTTTAACTTCTTTGACGTCTTCATGATCTGACACATGATCAACTAACTGCTCCTCTACATCATCATCCTCTTCAACGTTATCATCTTCTTCTTCTACATTATACTCTACTGACCTTCCTCTTGGATCATATCTAATAACATATGACCAACTCGCCCTACCTGGAACCTTTGAGTAAAAGACCTATTCACACTGGCTTGGAAGAACATAACAATCCAATCGTGGCTCAAATGACCTTGTATTAACCATGGTAAATCCATTATCATGTTGAATAACAAATTCTATCATAATCACGTTCATTCATTCGTATCCTATACCATTTCACGTCGAACATAACCAATTTGAAGGAACCAAAGTCACACTCAATTATATCATCCAAATACCCATAGTATTCATTTTTAGAGAATTGTGGATGTGTGTCACTTATAGAGGAACATTAGTGACTCAGAACACTGCAATTATCTCAAAATCACAAGTTTCCCTCTTTTCATCCAAATTTTTGATGCAAAATTTACGGTCATTGTAGCACATAGCCTTGTGGTGTTTCAACTGCAATATGTTGAACACATAAAAAGACATTGTCAATTAATAAACATATTCATATAACTTGGAAAGTATCTACAAAAAACACACCTGCATTCACATTAATAATATATTTATAAAATAACTTAATAAAATATTGTAGGGTGAAAATGCAAGCTTGTTTGTTTATCTTTCAAACCATTTTCTAAATCAATTTCCCTTTGTGTAAAATTGGTATTTCGGACACGATGAGCTTCTCTAGCTAATGCAGACACCCCTCCCCATGATAATGTACGATAACATTGTTCACATCTTTCAATAATTGGCTTCATCCAATCAAGATTGTTTGCAATGTATAAATTTAGTGCGTCTCACTCTCAAGCAACTATATCAGAAAATCATAATTCACCAATAAATATTACTTACCAGGGTCAATATTAATAATTGATGAAAAAATAAAAAATAAATAATAATGATATACACAAAAATAAAATGTTATATGTGTGTGTGTATTATAAATCTCCACATTAAATATTTAATTACCTCTCACTATCATTGTTCTACCTTTCCCCAACAGGTGCTCCCCTTTAATTTTTTTGATGGAGTTCATATCCCAAATTGGATCCACATGCATATTTTCTACTAATATATGAAGATATTGGCTAATATACACCATGGATTGATATTCCATATATCCCACCATAGAACCCTCAAGACGTGTTCATTGTATAACCAAAGCCTTCAACGGTTTTAAGTGCCTCTCCACCATCGACATTGACCTTGTGTGTATAGGTCCACACAATCCAATCTTCTCAACATGGTGTATGTGGTACTATTCTAGTGCATTTAACAAATTTGGAGGTAGATACTTTTGCATTTCACACATGAGCTGAGGTATTTCTCTATTCCAATGCTTTATATCATTTTTATGTATTTCTTTCAATGAAAACCATCTATAGATGATTTAAGCAATTAGCTTGTTTCAACAAAACATTATATATTATATTACAAGTAAAACAAATGTCATTAAATTGAACAACTATTTGAAAAAACAATCAGCATATAAATCACTACTTACCTCATGTATTTTCCAAGATCATATATAACTTGTTTGATGTTGTTGTCAAAGTTGTCTAGTAGAGATAGAGGTAGAACATACTATAACAATAAAAAAAAATTCATGAAGATGTATATATACCAATATGGAAATATATATACCAAAATAATTACCTTAATGAAGGTATACCTATCATGTGTTTTTATCCCACCAAATTCACCTTTATCTATTAAGATATTATTTATGTTTGAGAAAAAGCCCTTGGGAAATTTAATTCTTCATATGACCTCTTTTAGATCATCGCTTTTCTTCTCTGTTAATAACCATGGAAGACTATTTTAGTCTTCATAGCTATTTGATTGTATCCCACTTTTCATTGCATGTTTGGCTTCCATAATGTCATTACAAATTTTGAGGATTTTTTCTTTATCCCTCCCACCATCTATGATCCACCATAAAAATTTTATCACATTCTTCCCAATATGCATTGTATAGAAAAAACATGCTATTCTTAAGTGCTCATAGTAGGGAAGCCTTATGAATTGAGTGGAATAAATTTTCATTCTTCGTGGAAGCCCATCATGTCCTTCACAACAATTTATGTTATATTCCAACTTCCATAGATGAGGTTTCATTCTTTTTGGTTTTAATCCAGTCTCTTCTTTCCCATTGAAAAGATGTTTTTTCAGTAGTCCCTGAGGTTTTGGATAGATGGTGATTGGTTCTCTTTTAAGGCACCCCTTGATTTGAAGTCACCAATTCAATTCACCACCACGATCGAGGTGATATATTGGACATGATGAAGATAAAGTTCCACCAAGCTTACAAAAAAAGAAAAAGATGCTTTTCATTAGAATGATACCTATGGTTCTTAGAGAGGAAGTGCATGTACTAATCAAACACCTCCTTTCCTAAACTTGTTGAATGACAAGATTTCATCTTAGGACCACAAACTAGACATGCAAATTTACTATTTGTTTGAAGCCTACAAGAGATGGATTAATGTCAATTATAAATGAAGGGATTATTTAAAAAACATGCATGATATGATCTAATTGAAATAATTAATTGTCCATACAAGTGTTCCACGGAATTGAAATTTCCTCTACCCTATTGGTTTACATATGGCATACATAGTGATGACAGCCCATAACTTCATTAACTCGTCGATAAGAGGCTCGACATATACATTAATATATTTAACTTGGTGCTTACCTAATTGTTTGAAATTAAACATTATTAATACTATGATAAGTACATATAAGTAAATAAATAAATAACATATTATACAACAAACAATAAAAATAAAAATGTTACAATATTCAAAATTTTAATGTAAAAAAATACCCAGAAGAATCATTGTCAACATAATGTGCTCCCTCTTTATTGGCATCCAAGGAGGAAGGTTATTGTTGATAACATAAATTGGCGACATTGAGTAAATAGACCTTAGCTCTCCAAATGGATTAACACTGTCAACTGCTAATGAAAGCCTAAAATTACGAGGTTCATCTTTAAAACACAACCATTTTCCCCAATTTCCCTAAATGCATAACCATCTGCAGGCATCCAAAGAAAACCATCTCCACTTCTCTTCCATGCATGGTAATCCATAAATTGTGCTATGCTTTCACACTTGAACAATCGCTGCAAACTTGGAATTATGGGAATATGACAAAGAACCTTTTAAGGCACTCTTTTTGTCAGTTGATTACTTCTACATCTATTTCTTTAACATTGTGTGCATTTTGTTTTTAATGCATGCTACCCATAATATATAATAAGATCATTAGGACATGCATCTATAGCTTGATACTGCATTCCAATTTATTTCATAATGGCATATAAATCTCGGTATATGCAAGGTAACTGATGCAGGAGTATTCAACACAAGGAAAATCATTGTAAATAGTAGACATAGGGGGTCATGCATTTTAGGAAATAGTTTTCCTACGTCTCAAGTTGATGTAATATTTAGGCTTTTAAGTGATTTTATTAGATAGTGGGAGAATATGTAAATGCTCTCAAAATAGAAAAATGAGAACATGAGTGGTAGAAGTCAAATCCAACTCTCTAGGAGCAAGAGAGAGCCTTTAGGAATTAATTAGAGTAGGTATGGACCATTGAGCTGATAAGAAGACTTTTCTGCTTTAAAATAGAGGTAAAATATGGAGTGGATAAAGTCTGCCACATATGTATGCATGTAGCAAGCTTTAGGGATTTATTTGAGTGATTTAAGGAAAGGATGGGATCAATAATCCAATCCAAGTTTCCATATAAGAATATGTAAGCCAATGGGTAGAGAGGAGGCCACGAATAATAGGAAATCAGGCCTGTGTATGTGTGTGTGTGAGCAAGACCAAGGAGTCTTGAATGTAATTTGTGTTTTACATTAATATATATACATAGTTATTTCTGAATGTCTCAATACAGTGTGAATCACGTCTTTGTGATGAATTATGGGTTGAATTCATAGGTTATGTTACATGAGGAGTGCAGGCAGAGTTCAGAGGACACGCAAGGGAGACATTGAGAACTGTTCGAGCAGAACAACAGAGTGAAATTGGGCAAGACAAAACCCAAGTGGAACGCAGAGAGAGGAGAACAATTCAAAGAATTGCAATGGACCATCGAGTCCCATTGAAGCATCAGAGAGGCACTCTGGAGTGAAAGAGTAGTTGAGCTATGAATGAGCAGAGGGCCGAAACCTTTGAAGAACCCAAGAGCTACAGAAACCATTGAAAATGGCTTAAATTCTAAGTAAAAGGAATTGTAGAAAAGTAAAGTATTGACACTCAGCAACCATTGGATCAGTTATACCAACGACTAAGACCAAATTGCAGGGGCGGAATCCCTTTTAAAGTGATCAGAATGAGCCTTGGAGAATTGCAAAGAGCGAGCAACGATTAATCGTGGACCATTGGATTGTGGCCAGATCAACGGTCATGATTTAATCGCATATCAGAAATCGGAGGTGCCAAGGGTCAGCAGTTTATGAATGTTGCAATATCACCGATAGTGATATATCAACGATTGGTGTTGGGGCTTATCGACGATCAGTGTCGGGGCTTATCGGCGATCAGAAGTGGATGGTAAGGGCGGATCCGATATTAATATAGACGCAATTGTATATGGCTTGAAATCTAGTATTGCGTTAATCGCATATCGGAGCAGAGGAGGCTTGTTAATACCCGCGACAGAGTGAGGAGCGAATGCCGATAGCGATTGCGATGAGGTTAACCTCGGGGTCTGTGCAAAGGTCGTAACCAAGGGCGGAGAAAGGTATGTTTATAGAGTTTTTCCTTTGTAAACGTATGTTTTCCTTTATAAAAGGATTATAAGGGTAAAAGCACCGACAGTGGTTAATCCACACATAACAAATGGTTTAAAAAGGAAGTATATATATGAGGGGTTTCTGTGTTAATATTAACCAAGGTCGAGAGGACTGGTTATATATATAATATATATATATATATATATATATATATGCGTTGATAAAAGGATTTAAAGGTTTTGAAGGGTTTTGATTCCCAATAGGAGGTTTCAGGTGGGGTGATTGAAGTTCCTATACACAGGAATGGATAAAAGGGCCACTTGACCATTTATGGTCTGAATATTTAACTCCATTGTAGAGTTAAATATCCTGGGACAGTTGTGGATGCATTATTGTGTTAAATGCATATTGTGGGTATGTGTGGGTGTTACCCTTAACCCTGCACCATTAGTGGTATCAGGGCATATTTGTAATATGTAAAAGGAGAACTTTTGAAGTACTGGAAGACTGTATAATTCCAATAGAGGCTTGGAGTAGATAGGAACAGAGGATTCCTTGAAGGAAAGAGGACTTGGAAACCAACCAGAGGACAATCCATTCAAAGTGCAGAAGAATGGGTGAAACAAGGTCATGCTGAGATGTTGAAGGTGAGGTAATATGTTCTATTTTAAATTAAGAATGTGTGTTGTTATACTAATGCATAGGTGACAACAAGAGAAGCCGTGAGAGAAGAACTAGGTGAGTTCTTGAAGGCAGAGTAAGGAGAATACTTTGAAGAAGAAGTGGCAATGAACCTAAAGAATCCAACAAGAGATTGGATAGAGAGGACAAATGAAGTGTTCTCAAGAGAGAGTGAGAAATTGCAGAAGCCTAGAAGGAGCAAAGGTGTTGCTCAAGAAGAGGTTCCAGACAGAGGACCTATGCTTACCAAAAGACTGAGTGAGGAGAGCTTAGTGAGGTAAGATTACAGCTAGGAGGACTAGCTATTGCAGAGGCTTGTTGCAAAGGTGCTCATGAAGAAAGAAGAGAAGAAGATGACTACTGATAGTCATAGCAGAGGTTCAAAGAGAAGCCACAATAGAGGATATAAGAAATGGGATGCCAAAGAAAATGGAAAGAGGATGAGTCAAGAAGAAATTGACAAAAAGGTTGCTAAATAAAAAGAACAACTCAATGCATTAAGGAGAATGCTTGAGGAAAGCTAGAGACTAGGTTTGGTCTTGAGGAAGAAACCAGTGAAATGGCATGAGATGCAGAGAAGGCTACAACAAAAGCAAGTGAAGTGGCTGAAGGAAAAACTCAAGGAAGTTGAGTTAGAAATGGAAGAATCCATTTATGAACCAGAACAAGGAGAATTTATGGGAGAAAGTGAAGATGAAGACTTGAAGACTGAAACTTCAAGTGAGACCAAAAGGTCTGATGATTTTGAATCTGAAAATTTGTGTATGTTTGCAGGTGAAGGAAAATTTGATGATATTGTCATGAAGAAGGAAGAAGACCAGCAAAATCTAAATTCTGTTTTGGAAAAAGGATGAGATAGATAGATCTCATATACAGTTGGAGAAAGATGTCAAGCAACCAAGTGAAGGGCTTGAAGAGATTGAAGAGGAGACAATCACAAAATTTCTAAATCATATGAATTATTTAGAACAACAAGGAGATATGATGTCTGAACCATCAAGTGAGACCATAGGGTCTTATATGTTTAAAACTGATAGTTTGTGTATGATGGCAGATATTGCAAGAGAAAAGAAGCCATTTAAAGATATCTTCAGAGGAGATAAACAGCAAGGGGCTGAAGGCTAACTTGAGGAAGAGACTATGTTAGCTAAAAACATAGTAAAGGATCATCAATTCACTATGATGATAGGCACAGTTGAGATAGCCATGGAAACTGTTGAGACAGATAGTAGGGAAGAAGGACATCTACTGAAAGATGTTAAGAAGGAGGAACCCTATGCAAAGGATTTAACCTTGGGAAAAGGAACACTAACAAAGGAGTGTTTTGAAGAGGATGGATAGTCTTTTGAAGATGTCGAAAGTATGAAGGAGTACTCTAGGAGAATGGAGTATAATGGAGAAGACCTCTTGAATGAGGGAAGTAGTGATTTGCTACAGCAGAAATACCTTGAAATTACAAGGGTCAAATGAAGACAATATTTTAATACTGTAACACAGCATGTAAAGGTTGAAGCTGGAAGAAGAGAGCATTGTGATGAAGTGCTTGCTAAGTGTGAAGAGGAAAGTAAACTAATGGAAAAACTAATGAGAGAACCTGACAGTAGAACAGAAGCTACATTTATAGTTTCAGAAGAAGAAGATGTGTCTCAAGTAGCCATGGAGACAAGAAGATACAATAATTTGTTTGCAGGTTCATTAAAAAGCATGAATGAGTATGAGTATGTGATCAGAGAGATTGAGCAGAGGTTGTTTGAAAATGGTAAAGAGGCGGTAGGAATCAAACAATTTCAAAGTGAAGATAACCAACAATAGGTTAAAGGAGGAGAAGTTCACTAATGTGAACCCAAGTAGGAAGACATCATTAGAACAGATGATGTGGAAGAGAGACTAAGGGGCAGTCTCATGAATTTCGTTGAGAATTCGAATCAACATACTGATGTGCTGACAGAGGAGAAGGAGAAAATAGAGCAACAAACTAAAGGAAGATAAGGCACAATAGCCTTATGTTTTTTATTTTAACAAGTGTTTTGAGTGTGCAGGTTTTGTTGGAGATGTTGGAGGAGATTTGGAACATGTAAACAACCAAATAAAGATGAGAGAAGAAGAGAATTCTATGGAAGAAATCAATCCATGGAATGGAGAAATTAATTTGGTGGAAAGAATGTTGAACAATCATGATTCAATCATGAAAGAGGGTAAGGATGATAGGGAGGCAACAAGTAAAGCAAAAATGGCAGCAAGCCAAGCAGGAGTCACCATAGGAGTTAGCATAACAAGCAAAGCAAATGTGGAGGTAATGTATACAATGGTAGCAAGCAAAGCCAACGTAGATGACAACAACAGTAACCTGAAACAAAGAGAAAGAAGTAAGGAGGAGAATATGGACCAACCCAAAAATATGATGGACATAGAAATTGAAAAAATGTGGGAGCTGATGCTGAAGCAGTCCAAATGGAGGAAAATGGTAGTAGCAACAAGCAAGATCAATCAGAAGTTGAACCTAATTGACAGGAAGAAAATGGAGCAAAATACAACAAAAATGCAGCAGCAGCAAAGGAACAAAGCATGTGGACAATTATAGAACAAAGTATGGGATCCAGGAAGACCAAGACCAAAAGAAACATGATCAGGAGATCATGAATATTTTCTACTTTGGGTGTCTGATACAGGAACATTCAGCCCAAGGAAAATGATTGTAAATAGTAGACATAGGGGGTCATGCATTTTAGGAAATAGTTTTTCTAAGTCTCAAGTTAATGTAATATTTAGGCTTTTAAGTGATTTTATTAGATAGTGGGAGAATATGTAAATGCTCTCAAAATAAATAAATGAGAACATGAGTGGTAGAAGTCAAATCCAACTCTCTAGGAGGAAGAGAGAGCTTTTAGGAATTAATTAGAGTAGGTATGGACTATTGAGCTGATAAGAAGACTTTTCTGCTTTAAAACAGAGGGAAAAGATGGAGTGGATAAAGTCTGCCACATATGTATGCATGTAGCAAGCTTTAGGGCTTTATTTGAGTGATTTAAGGAAAGGATGGGATCAATAATCCAATCCAAGTTCCCATATAAGCATCTGTAAGCCTACGGGCAGAGAGGAGGCCACAAATAATAGGAAATCAGGCCTATGTATGTGTGTGTGTGAACGAGACCGGGGAGTCTCGAATGTAATCTGTGTTTTACATTAATATATATACATAGTTATTTCTGAATGTCTCAATGGAGTGTGAATCGTGTGTTTGTGATGAATTATGGGTTGAACTCGTAGGTTCTATTACATGAGGAGTACAGGCAGAGTTCAGAGGACACACAGAGGAGACATTGAGAACTATTTGAGTAGAACAACCGAGTGAAATTGGGTGAGACAGAACCCAAGTGGAATGCAGAGAGAGGAGAATGATTCAGAGAATCATAATGGACCATCGAGTCCCATTGAAGCATCAAAGAGGCACTCTAGAGTGAAAGAGTAGTTGTGCTACGAATGAGCAGAGGGACGGAACCTTTGAAGAACCCAAGAGCCGCAAAAACCATTGAAAATGGCGTAAATTCTAAGCAAAAGGAATTGTAGAGAAGTAAAGTATTGATTCTCAGCAACCGTTCGATTAGTTAGATCAATGAATGAGATCAAATCACAGCGATGGAATCCCTTTTAAAGTGATCGGAATGAGCCTTGGAGAATTGCAAAGAGCGAGCAACGATTAATCGTGGACTGTTGGATCATGGCAGATCAACGGTCATGATTTAATCGCATATCGGCAATTGGAGGTGCCAAGGGTCAGCGATTTATGAATGTTGCGATATCGTCGATAGCATTATATCGACGATCGACATCGGGGCTTATCGGTGATCAGTGTCGAGGCTTATCGGCGATTGGAAGTGGATGGTAAGGGCGGACCTAATATTAATATAGACGTAGTTGTATATGGCTTGAAATCCGGTATTGCGTTAATCGCATATCGGAGCAGAGGAGGCTTGTTAATACCCGCGACAGGGTGAGGAGCGAATGCCGATAGCGATTGCGATGAGGTTAACCTCGGGGTCTGTGCAAAGGCCGTAACCAAGGGCGGAGAAAGGTATGTTTATAGAGTTTTTCCTTTGTAAACGTATGTTTTCCTTTATAAAAGGATTATAAGGGTAAAAGCACCAATAGTGGTTAATCCACACATAACAAATGGTTTAAAAAGGAAGTATATATATGAGGGGTTTTTGTGTTAATATTAACCAAGGTCGAGAAGACTGGTTATCTATATATATATATATATATATATATATATATATATATATATATATTATATATATATATATATATATATATATATATCTGTGTGTGTGTGTGTGTGTGTGGATAAAAGGATTTAAAGGTTCTGAAGGGTTTTGATTCCCGATAGGAGGTTTCAGGCGGGGTGATTGAAGTTCCTATACACAGGGAATAGATAAAAGAGCCACTTGACCATTTACGGTTTGAAGATTTAACTCCATTTTAGAGTTAAATATCCTGGGACAATTTTGGATGCATTATTGTGTTAAATGCAAATTGTGGGTATGTGCCGGTGTTACCCTTAACAGTGCATCGTTAGTGGTATCAGAGCATATTTGTAATCTGTAAAAGGAGAACTTTTGAAGTTCTGGAAGACTGTAGCATTCCAGCAGAGGCTTAGAGTAGAAAAGAATAGAGGATTCCTTGAAGGAAAGAGGACTTGGAAACCAACCAGAGGACAATCCATTCAAAGCACAGAAGAATGGGTGAAACAAGGTCATGCTGAAATCTTGAAGGTGAGGTAATATGTTCTGTTTTAAATTAAGAATGTGTGTTTTTATACTAACGCACAGGTGACAACTAGAGAAGCTGTGAGAGAAGAACTAGGTGAGTTCTTGAAGGCAGAGTAAGGAGAATACTCTGAAGAAGAAGTGGCAGTGAACTTGAAGAATCCAACAAGAGATTGGATAGAGAGGACAACTGAAGTGTTCTCAAGAGAGAGTGAGAGATTGCAGAAGCCTAGAAGGAGCAAAGGTGTTGCTCAAGAAGAGGTTCCAGATAGAGAACCTATGCTTACCAAAATACTGAGTGAGGAGAGCTTAGTGAGGTAAGATTACAGCTAGGAGGACTAGCTGTTGTAGAGGCTTGTTGCAAAGGAGCTCATGAAGAAAGAAGAGAAGAAGATGACTACTGATAGTCATAGTAGAGGTTCAGAGAGAAGCCACAACAGAGGATATAAGAAAGAGGATGCCAAAGCAAATGGCAAGAGGATGAGTCAAGAAGAAATTGATAAAGAGGTTTTTGAATAAAAAGAACAACTCAATGCATTAAAGAGAATGCTTGAGGAAAGCTAGAGACTAGGTTGGGTCTTGAGGAAGAAGTCAGTAAAATGGCATGAGATGAAGAGAAGGCTACAACAAAAGAAAGTGAAGTGGCTGAAGGAAAAACTCAAGTTGAGTTAGAAATGGAAGAATCCATTTATGAACCAGAACAAGGAGAATTTCTGGGAGAAAGTGAAGATGAAGACATGAAGACTGAAACTTCAAGAGAGACCAAAAGGTCTAATCATTTTAAATCTGACAATTTGTGTATGTTTGCAGGTGAAGGACAATTTGCTGATATTTTCATGAAGAAGGAAGAAGACCTGCAAAATCTAAATTTTGTTTTGGAAAAAGATGAGATATATAGATCTCATATACAGCTGGAGAAAGATGTCAAGCAACCAAGTGAAGGGCTTGAAGAGATTGAAGAGGAGACAATCGCAGAATTTCTGAATCATATGAATGATTTAGAACAACAAGGAGATATGATGGCTGAACCATCAAGTGAGACCATAGGGTCTTATATTTTTAAAACTGATAGTTTGTGTATGATGGCAGATATTGCAAGAGAAAAGCTGTCATTTGAAGATATCTTCAGAGTAGATAAACAGCAAGGGACTGAAGGAAAACTTGAGGAAGAGACTATGTTAGCTAAAAACATAGTAAAGGATCATCAATTCACTATGATGATAGGCACAGTGGAGATAGCCATGGAAACTATTGAGAAGGACAGTAGGGAAGAAGGACATCTACAAAGATGTTAAGAAGGAGGAACCCTATGCAAAGGAATTAACCTTGGGAAAAGGAACACTAACAAAGGAGTGCTTTGAAGAGGATGGACAATCGTTTGAAGATTTCGAAAGTCTGGAGGAGTACCTAAGAGAACAGAGTATAATGGAGAAGACCTCTTGAATGAGGGAAGTAGTGATTTGCTACAGCAGAAAGACCTTGATATTACAAGGGTCAAAGGAAGACAATATTTAATTACTATAACACAACATGTAAAGGATGAAGCTGGAAGAAGAGAGAATTGTGACGAAGTGCTTGCTAAGTGTGAAGAGGAAATTAAACTACTGGAAAAACTGATGAGAGAACCTGACGGTAGAACAGAAGCTGCAGTTACAATTTCTGAAGAAGAAGATGTATCTCAAGTAGCCATGGAGATAGGAAAATGCAATAATTTGTTTGTAGGTTCATTAAAAAGCATGAATGAGTATATGTATGTGATCGGAGAGATTGAGTAGAGGTTGTCTGAAGATGGTAAAGAGGCGGTAGGAATCAAACAATTTCAAAGTGAAGATAACCAGCAGTAGGTTAAAGGAGGAGAAGTTCACTACTGTGAACCCAAGCAGGAAGACATCATTAGAACAGATGATGTGGAAGAGAGACTAACTGATAGTCTCATGAATTCTACTAAGAATTCAAATCAACATACTGATGTGTTGACAGAGGGGAAGGTGAAAACAGGGCAGCAAACTAAATTGTTGCCAAAGGAATATAAGGCACAACAACCTTATGTTTTTTATTTTAACAAGTGTTTTGAGTGTGTAGGTTTTGTTGCAGATGTTGGATGAGCTTTTACATAGGTGAACAACCAAATAAAGATGAGAGAAGAAGAGAATTATATGGAAGAAATCAATCCATGGAATGGAGAAATTTGTTGGAAAGAATGATGAACAATCATGATTCAATCATGAAAGAGGGTAAGGATGATAGAGAGGCAGCAAGTAAAGCAAAAATGGCAGCAAGCCAAGCAGGAACCAACATAGGAGTCAGCATAACAAGCAAAGCAAATGTGGAGGCAATGTATACAATGGTAGCAAGCAAAGCCAACATAGAAGACAATAATAGTAACCTGAAACAAACAGAATGAAGTAAGGAGCAGAATATGGACCAACCCAAAGATATGATGGACATAGAAATTGAAAAAATGTGGAAGCTGATGATGAAGCAGTGCAAATGGAGGAAAATGGTAGCAACAACAAGAAATATCAATGAGAAGTTGAACCTGGTTGACATGAAGAAAATGGAGCAAAAGACAACAAAAATGCAGCAACAGCAAAGGAACAAAGCATGTGGACAGTTACAGAACAAAGTATGGGATCCAGGAAGACCAAGACCAAAAGACAAATGATCAAGAGATCATGAATAGTTTCTACTTTTGGAGTCTGATGCAGGAGCTTTCAACCCAAGGAAAATCATTGTAAATAGTAGACATAGGGGGTCATGCATTTTAGGAAATAGTTTTCCTAAGTCTCAATTTAATGTAATATTTAGGCTTTTAAGTGATTTTATTAGATAGTGGGAGAATATGTAAATGCTCTCAAAATAAATAAATGAGAACATGAGTGGTAGAAGTCAAATCCAACTCTCTAGGAGAAAGAGAGAGCTTTTAGGAATTAATTAGAGTAGGTATGGACCATTGAGCTGATAAGAAGACTTTTTTGCTTTAAAACAGAGGGAAAATATGGAGTGGATAAAGTCTGCCACATATGTATGCATGTAGCAAGCTTTAGGGCTTTATTTGAGTGATTTAAGGAAAGGATGGGATCAATACTCCAATCCAAGCTTCCATATAAGCATATGTAAGCCTATGGGCAGAGAGGAGGCCATGAATAATAGGAAATCAGGCCTACGTATGTGTATGTGTGAGTGAGACCGAGGAGTCTCGAATGTAATCTGTGTTTTACATTAATATATATACAGAGTTATTTCTGAATGTCTCAATAGAGTGTGAATCGCGGGTTTGTGATGAATTATGGGTTGAAGTCGTAGGTTTTATTACATGGGGAGTGCAGGCAGAGTTCAGAGAGCACGCAGAGGAGACATTGAGAACTGTTTGAGCAGAACAACGGAGTGAAATTGGGTGAGACAGAACCCAAGTGGAATGCAGAGAGAGAAGAACGATTTAGAGAATCATAATGGACCATCGAGTCCCATTGAAGCATTAGAGAGGTGCTCTGGAGTGAAAGAGTAGTTGAGCTACAAATGAGCAGAGGTCCGAAACCTTTGAAGAACCCAAGAGCCGTAGAAACCATTGAAAATGGCGCAAATTCTAAGTAAAAGGAATTGTAAAGAAGTAAAGTATTAACGCTCAGCAACCATTGGATCAGTTAGATTAATGACTGAGATCAAATCGTAGCGGTGGAATCCCTTTTAAAGTGATCAGAATGAGCCTTGGATAATTGCGAAGAGTGAGCAACGATTAATTGTGGACCATTGGATCGTGGCCAGATCAATGGTCACGATTTAATCGCATATTGACAATAGGAGGTGCTAAGGGTCAGTGGTTTATGAATGTTCCAATATCGCCGATAGCGATATATCGGCGATCGACGTCGGGGATTATTGGCGATCAACATCGAGGCTTATCAGCGATTGAAAGTGGATGGTAAGGGCGGACTCGATATTAATATAGACGCAATTGTATATGGCTTAAAATCCGGTATTGCGTTAATCTCATGTCAGAGCAGAGGAGGCTTTTTAATACTCGTGACAGAGTGAGGAGCGAATGCCAATAGCGATTGCTATGAGGTTAACCTCGGTGTCTATGCAAAGGCCGTAACCAAGGGCGAAGAAAAGTATGTTTACAGAGTTTTTCCTTTGTAAACGTATGTTTTCCTTTATAAAAGGATTGTAAGGGTAAAAGCGTTGATAGTGGTTAATCCACATGTAACAAAGGTTTTAGAAAGGAAGTATATATATGAGGGGTTTATGTGTTAATATTAACCAAGGTCGAGAGGATTGGTTATATATATATGTGTGGATAAAAGGATTTAAAGGTTTTGAAGGGTTTTGATTCCCGATAGGAGGTTTCAGGTGGGGTGATTGAAGTTTCTATATACAGGAATGGATAAAAGGGCCACTTGACCATTTATGTTCTGAAGATTTAACTCCATTGTAGAGTTAAATATCCTGGGATAGTTGTGGATGCATTATTGTGTTAAATGCATACTGTGGGTATGTTCGGGTGTTACCCTTAACCCTCCACCAGTAACTTATTTGATGATGCTAACAAAAATTCACGTAAAAATCTAGTACTCCAGAAAAAATCACTAGTTAGTGTAAAGAATATTAATCATAAATATTGCATTCTTATTTTACGCATTAATTAACAGTTAAAAAGAATTAAATAAATTAGCCTTTCATGTGATGAAACATATTACATTATACCTTAGGATTTGTGTCATACAAGTGTTTGACAAGCCATTCAAAACCCGTCAGTTCACCAACAATAATGTAGCAAAGAGAATATTTACTCTTAAGCCTTTGTAAAGTGGTGTCCTTTCCTTCTTTAGCATAGGTTCATCACATATAACATCATTGTTCTCATCAAGTCTTGGATCAATTGCCTTGTCCCATCATCTTGAACTATGCTATTATTGTCATTTTCTTCCATAGGATCATTATCTTGATCTTCAATATTCGCTCTGTGTTCCTCAACTTGTAGAACATCATTTATAGTACTACTTCTTAGCACATTCGTATCATAGTACCTAGGGTACCACCTTGACTTTATAATAACTACAAATAATCACATGAAATTAGTTCGTAGAACAAATATTATAACAATAATTCTTTTTACAAATACGGTTAACATCAAGAAAGTATATATAATTATTCATAAATGGCTTACAACTGGATGATATTTGTTACCCCCTTTGATGTGCTCATTCTTCCTACAATGTCTATCAATTGTAGCATATGAAATTCTTCGCGGAGGTGCACACTCGCAAAGAGTGCAAGGGCAGTAACATTTCCCATCATCAACCCTTGGCTGACTAGACATTCCCCATCTAATGTTTTTTAACATTCTCCCTAGCCACAACAAAATTATGTGATGATTATGTTATAAAATTGAGTGGATGTGTAATTAGATCTAATATTATATTTTTGTGATGAAATTATATATATATATATATATATATATATATATATATATATATATATATATATATATATAATATATATATATATATATATATATATATATATATATATAATTTATTTATTTATTTTTTCCATATGCCATTAATATATAAAACAAAATATGTTTTTTTCTCATGAAAAAGACCCTATAACCTTTCAAAATTATTGTAGTTATAGCAAAGCTGTCACAACATCTCTTACATGCAAGATATTTATATTTTTGTTGATAGTCGGAATCTCGATGCCCATTGACTAGTCAAAGTCAAAGATGGACAGTCAAGAAAACAATAAAATAACATTCACATCGTTTGCGTCAGAAGACAAACACCATATAGAAAAATCATCAGAATATCGACACCTTGTTCATTGGCCTTCAAAATACTGACGAACATGGGCACTTTACAAAAGAAAATGAAAAAAAAATAATTTTTTCTTGTAATTTGCAACAATATGGGCCATACCATTTGAATATGTTGTAGGAATTTTGTCCTATATGTAGTAGTGACATGCCTCACATTAGGTATCTACTTTATCCTTCATAATTTGTACATTATTCTCACATTACCTTTACCAATAATTTCAAGATTGAAATTATCACCAAGGAAAATCTTGCATTCATGAACCATTCTTTACGTGGATTTCATATGGAAAGAATCTCTTGAATTGAGCAACCACACCTCCTATGGAATCCTCACTTCCAAACATATAGCAACAATACATACACTTCCCTTTGGGTAGAAAACTATTCTTTATTCTTAGAAAGATCAACAATACTTCACTTTTCTTGTGTCACTTTTGTTTGCACCTCCAACATATCAATTATTATCACTTCCTTCCTCTACTTCATGTACTTTAAGATATTCCTCTCGATTTATATATTTTTCCACCAAAATTTTCACTTTTCCTCTCCTTGGCACATCCTCTTGTCACTAGTGAATTCATAGATATTCCTTGTTCTTCTTGTAACATTTGACCAACAACCTCATGTATCTCAAGATCCTCTAATCCCACTAATGGAAACAATAATGCTAACCTTAGAATTGAGTAAATCTTAAAGAAAGAAAATGCATTGCTCAAATCCTTCACCTCATCTTTCTCACATCCTTCACCTCATCTCTAGACACCTTTAGTTGATTTTTAAGAGAACTGAAAGAATTTAGGCAATTGATCACACTATAATCATCCTTCATATTAAGGACATACAACATCTTCCTTGGGAATATCATGTTCATCAAAGACTTGGATTCATACAACTTCTCAAGTCTATTACAAAACTTCTTTGTATAACCTACCCCTAACGCATTCATCACATTGAATCAAACAAGTTAAGATCAATCAAGCTAATGGCCTTAACGTTCTACTTCATATGATACTATTATCCTTCATAATGAGATTCTCTAGTTCTCTCTTCATATGAAAATTCTCCATTCTCATGCATAAATATAAATCTTGCACTAAGAATATAACCACCTTCATGAGCATGCACAATGAAACACAATAGCTTCCAAATGCCATCTCCTATAGCACCACAATCTAGGATTTTGAGTTTCCTTCATTTAATAGTCGAGTCATTAGCTAAATGTCGATCTAGATTTGATACCAATTGTTAGTCATAAATGAGAGCTTAATAGTATACACAAAATGTAACAATAGAAAGGAATAACTTACAAGAGATCCCCACAATATATACCCAAAATGCAATACTATTGGAAAGATAAGAGAGGATCAAAACGAATACATGAACATAGAGATTTTAATTATTAGTCATGAAGGTGACTAATATATCACTCACTAAGCTTAAAGAATCACAATGAATACATTTAAAATGCTAATGAAACCATTAATTGATCTCTTAACACATGCTACTTATCTTAGATGGAATGCCAATTAGCATTGGTGTATAAAAACCCCTTAACATTGTAACACCATATAAGAGGCTTATAATCACCTAACACAAGACTCTAAGATAATTATCATCCATACTTATAACCATATGTAAATACAACATGAATAAACATATTACTCTTATACGGAATAATTGATACACTTCCCCAACATTATTCATATCAAAGTTATGCCTCCATGATTTATATAATAAAATAACAACATAAAATTATTAAAATTTCCATGTTTTATTAAACATTCCAATATTCCTACATAAATAACTAACATTTATACATAAATAACTAATATTTATGCATTTTAAAGAGAATTTGGTACGGAAAAAAGTATGATATTGTTCTGTTTTTATTTTTATTTCTAAATCAATTTAAAACCTCCAAAATCATTTAGAACATAATAAAATCATAAGTAAAATTTTCATTTAAATAAAACTATAAAAATAATTGCAATTTTTCAATTGAAATCATGTCATAATTTATTTCTAAAAGGTATTAGATTATAATAAATTTTAACCCATTATAATAAGATCTTTACTAAAAACCACTGTATTTTGAATCAATTTTCACTCTATACTAATTATTCAATTTCATTTTTAATTTCTTTTTATTCATCAAACAAAAATTAATATGCTTTTATATTTATAAAGTTTAAAATTTTTTATTAAAGAAAGTTTAACAATAAAAATTTTACATTAAAAAATACAAAATAGTTTAATTTTCTTTTAGTTGCTAAATCTTTCTCACACCACATTTTTTCTTTGAACTTAGAAGTAACAATATTTTTAATGTTATTAATGTTTTGCAATGCATCATTCTCGTTGATCTTGGAATAGTTTAACCAGGCCCTTGTGTCGTTATGCCACCCCCGATTGAGCCTTAGGTGGTTTTGGTTGGAATTTAAAGCTACCTTAGGAAGTCTATGATGGTCTATGTTATTGGGTTTGTGCTTGTACAATAGAAACCTAATCATAGTTAGGCTCTCAATAGGGGAAAGACCTACTTTAAGGAGAATAGGATAGGGTGTATTACTTTTAATTTTCAGGTAATAAGTTATAAAACGCTTCTGGATTTGCTCAATCTTTCTCCATGATTCTCTAGAGATGCCGCAACCCCAAACCTCACAGCCTCACAGCCATATAAGATAATAGGAGTGACTAAAGTTTCAAAGAGGAACTTCTTTTTATCACACATTACGAGGTTTGCTGTTTTACAATTATTTTCAAGACCAAAATAAGCTTTCCACCCCCCATTAATCCTTTTCTCAATTCTATGGTTGAGCTTGTGATGAATATCAATTCTTAGGTACTTGTAAGAATACACTTCCTCCAAGTTATTATTGTTATACATAAAATTAGCGTAAGTGTTAATACTCTAGTATTTGGATGACATTATATAGTTATTATTATTTTTATTATTATCCAATTTTAAGGAAACCAGACACTAAATTAGTGTATGAGACCCTTTGATTTGTGGGGCAATGGATCTACCTCAGTGCAACCATTTGACTACTAAGTCTACAGAGATATACATACTCTATCCTTTTAATTTTGAACCTATGACCTCTCAAGAAAAAACACATACTCTTAACCATTAATTAAATAAAATAAATATTAATGCTCTAATATTTTGACATTATATAAATAAAAAAAAAATATTAAAAATAGTATATATGTGTTCATCTATTAGGAAAATCAAAGAATAGGAAACCAACAATATTTGTAACTAGTTTTGCCTGTAATAGAAAACATATGGATATGTATTTTTTTTTATCTTTCTAAATTTTGTTAACAAATTTCATTTAAATCAAGCATGTCTTTTCACCTACAGATATTCATTTTATTCCTAAGAGTTCTGTGGAGAGAGTCTCAGACAAACTTCCTGACAGGCTTCTTAACAATGTGAGTGCCTAGGAAGTTAATATTGGCAAACTTCGTAACACAACAGTCTCCACAGTCAATCCTGGGCCAAACCCAAACAAAACTCCCCATTCCAGTCCCTCTCCCGTGGTATTCCTCCCCCTCTCCTCAGACTTCCGGCGCATGTTATCCATAATGAAAAGCACGCAAGCGCTGGACATGTTGCCATACTCAGTCAACACACTGCGAGTGCACTCTAATTTGCTCGAACCCAACTGGAGTTTGGCCTCTATTTGATCCAAAATTGCAGGTCCCCCTGGATGCGCAATCCAGAACAAATCGTCCCAATCCGAGACGCCAAATTGATCAAAAGCTTCTTTCAGGATCTTCTCAACATTCTTTGAAATTAGCCCTGGAACATCCCTGAAAGAGAAGCAGAAAGGAAAGAAGATTATTTAATGTGAAATAATCATTCTTATTTTGATGGCAGTATATTTTAGAATTGGATAGACATTTAAGGAATATTTCAGAATCAGATGCACATGAACAAAGTTATTAAATTATTACAGATTCCAAAAATATTTCAAAACTGGATAACCAGGTCAAACAATCCCTTTACTTCTGTTGGTTAAATACTGAAATATACTCAGAACTTGCAATCAGTTAAGTTCAGTTATGTGAACCAAATCTCACAGTCAGATAAACCCATTTCTACTCAGGTATCAACTCAATCTTGAAATGCCTCCATGACCGTATTCAATTTTGTTAGAGACAAATTTTCTGGAAAAATTGTGTGGAGACACTGTAATGTCTAATTTTTTTGGTCAACATTTCACCCATTCAAGCTTACCATCTCTGAAAATTGCAGTTTCAAGTTCACCTGCGGACATTGCAGTTTTTCCACAGTTTTTGCAGAAAATTTGTCTCCGATATAAAATCTAATTCTAACTGTGAAAATCTGCATTCTACATATCAAATTTTAGTAAATTCCAATATAAATTCCAATTCTAACTGTGAAAATCTGCATTGTAAAAGTCAAATTTTGGTGAAGTCACTTAACCCTAAAGATGGTTAAAGAGGGGATGGATGTAAAATTCTATTTATTTCCTGGGTTTTGAAGTGTTTCTGATGTTAAATCAGTGCCTTACTTGAGAAGGTGAAATGTAAGACCCACTTCTCTGAGGTGCCCATCTATGGCTCCTTCACTGTCTGGCAATATGTTTTCCCCGGTCCACCAAATCTCGAACAATGCGTTCTCCGAACCCTTGATAGGGTCCGCGCCCACAATGACTGCAGCTGCCCCATCGGCAAAGAGAGCCTGCCCCACGAGGCTGTCCAGGTGGCTTTCGTTCGGCCCTCTGAATGTCACCGCCGTTATTTCGCTGCAGACAACCAGGATTCGAGATCCTCTGTTGTTCTCTGCGAGATCCTTGGCTATTCTCAGCACCGTCCCGCCTGCAAAGCAGCCCTGCTGATATAGCATCACTCGTTTTACAGTCTGCCGAAGGCCTAATAGCTTTGTCAGGGCATAATCCGCGCCCGGCATGTCGACACCACTGGTTGTGCAGAAGAGGAGATGGGTGATCTTGGACTTGGGCTGCCCCCACTCTTTGATAGCCTTGCTGGCTGCTTCTTTGCCAAGCTTAGGGACTTCGACCACCACCATGTCTTGCCTGGCGTCCAAGGATGGGGCCGAGTGGGCTGTGATGTTTGGATTAGCTTTCAGTATTTCTTCTGTCAGATACATGTGCCTTTTCCTTATTCCAGACTTCTCGCCTGCGACACAACCAATATTAACTGCTCAAATTATAAATACCAAAGTACGTTCATCTCTTAACTAAATCTGATCTTGTGGCATTGTATAACTATTATAAGCGGATGGAAACAATTTTTTTTTATCTAGCATTCCAATTTTTTTTTTTGGAGATTTGGATGGTAAAAAGTTTATGATTTAACTCGTGATTTCAACAAATTTATCTAAAATATTAGATAAATGCAATCAGAAAATATGTCTAAAAAATATACTTAAAAATGGTCCAAAATTTATAGCAAACAGGCTAGACTTTTTTAAATAAGTGATGAGTGAAAAAAGTAGAGTGAAAATTTGTAACATCATTTATGATTAGATTTTGCAGGTGATGGTAATTATTAAAGATTTCCCATCTAACAGACAATATAATTACCATAGTGTTAGGTAGCCAAATTCAGAATCTGAGTTACAGAGTGAAACAGGCTGACCTATTTAATAGATTTCACCATAGTGTTAGGTAGCCAAATTCAGAATCTGAGTTACAGAGTGAAACAGGCTGACCTACTTAATAGATTTCACCATAGTGTTAGGTAGCCAAATTCAGAATCTGAGTTACAGAGTGAAACAGGCTGACCTATTTAATAGATTTCTCAGGAAACATTCTTCGAAATGGCTCAAAACAGGTGGGAATGGATAATTGGCTGTTGAGATTTGATACAAATGAAGGGGAGAAAATATATAGTCGCAACTGAGATCTAAAATAAAACACACTAAAATTTCTTTGGAGAAAGATATTTCACATGTTAATTCAGTTTAAGTTCACAGTAGCAGGTAGGCAGCTGATTACAGGAAAAGATCAAAGAGGTATATTTATATTTATCAAAGAGAATGGGAACAAATTCAGACATCATGTAATGGATCTTACACATGCGCTTGAACTTTTCTTTGAGCTCAGTCTTATGGCTGGAATTGGTAATATCAAAATAAAAATCCGGATATGAGCTCTGAGAAAATATTCCGGGAGGATTAGCAGTCCCAATGGCCAGAACACTTGCAGGTCCCTCGGCTCTCTGCGCCTTCCTGAACCCAGCTAGTTCATGGCTGCCCTTAACATTCCCACCGTTCTCAGACATGGGCATTGTCGCTTCACTTCGATTAACTACGCAGCAAGAAGTCAGAACTGAAAACTACAGATGAACAGATCTCTTGAGAAGTCATATATATATATAGAAAGAAAACGCCTAATAAAACCATAATGCCAGATCAAGGTTGCAGCTGCATGAGCGTGAGGATACCAGACATGCCGAGATTGTGAATCCTTCCATGGAAGTATTTAATTCAACTGGAATATACTCATGGCCAATTTGGTGGAGGAAGAACGGCTGTAATATCTAAGTATGAGGGGCCTTATTGGTATGGAGTAATATGATAATGGATTTAATTAGATGGTAGATTTTAGAAATTAAAATAAAAATTATTATCTTTCAACTATTTCTTAATATCTATAATATTAAGTCTGCTATATAAAGCCCAAATATATGAAGGGCAATTAATGGATGTGAGAATGGGAATCGTTGCTCCACCTACGTTCCATAGACACAACTATAACGCTTACACTACAAATCAGTCAAAGACCTTTGCGTTTGCTGCGCCGTAGTAGGAGCAGAGGGCTTATATTAAAAAAAATTACACCAAACAAACATGTTCTCAGCATGAGATCACAGTAAAAGTACTTCACAGCAATTTGATGCAAAAATAATCTCAAGAAATTCGGTGATGAGAACTGGCCTAAATCCTTTTTTCCATGACAAATTTCAATTTTCAATTTCATTTTTTTTTTTAATTTGTAAATGAAGGTGGCGTTTTTATATTCCTTCAAAATTTAAGAGGTAAATATATCAGGGGTATTTAAATTTAGATGGTCTTAACCCGTCTAATAGGAAACTAGGTCTATTGACCATCTGGTTGAGTTATAACCAGTCCAAAATTTAAATTGTCTTAGTGAGTCTTTTAAAGCTACATAAAAAACCTATCTTGATAACTTTTAGAGTTTATCATCCTACTCTAGAGAACAAAAAAGCTATATTATGCATCTAGGGGAGTCTATTCATCAAAAGAATCTACCGGGATAAGGTCCCTGACACTAGTTCCTAGTTGTTCTTACAATGAAAAGCATGGAATGTGTCTCTCTACGCGGGCCAACCAGGCATTTCGCTGTTGAATTTGGCAGTGGATCAACTGTAATTCCCAATGGATTGCCTACAACTCTATGATTTTTGGGATGCTTGACAGTGGAAGCATCTAGGCCTACGCCAACAATGTTTTCATCAACTAGTAAACATGCAAGGTTTGTAAAAAGATCCGAGTATTACCCAAGTCTGAAATAATGCCCCCCCACTCTGCTAACAGGTCCTACTCACTTGGGTCCAAATCTGTTCGAATTTCAATTTCCCAATCACTAATATTCTCTCTGGCCTAAGAGCGAGTGCTAGTTCGGTAAGCATTGGCAGCATCGCGGCTCGTACTAGAAGTTTGCCTAGGACCCTTGACTCTATTGGAACCAAAGTGGGCCATACCTCACCCTCTCCCTTTGTTAGCACTCGAACTAGTCCTGCGTTTGGAGCGCACCATATCTTTTCTTCTCCTCTTGTTGTGAACTTTCCTTAAGAGTTCAATGGAGCATAGCCCTTGGTCTTTGGTCCACACTTGGACACGACCAGTAGGCTTCCTCAACTGGAGACAATCAACTTTGCGCTTGGAGAGCCTAAAATAAGATGCACTTGTGATATCTACCAAACATCCATGAAGAAACAAAAATTTAATAGACCAAATCCAAAGTCGTTCCACATAATGATGAACCGGGATCAAGGCCTCCCGACCCATCCCTCTGCAGTAGGTTTTTTCCCCATAATGTCTGTAGGTCTGCAAAGAAAGGAATTTCCCCTGAGCCCTATTACCCTTTATACGGCTTCCACTAGTATTCAAGTATGGATATAAGGAGAACCTCTTCCCCGTCTCAGACTGTAATTGTGGTTACTAACATATATAAAACCCTCAACCCAAAATAGCATAGGACTGGACAAAACTCGCCCCCACCTAGAATGGTCGAGAATGGAAAATTGCAGGTCCCATGGTTTCCTCAAGCCCCAATTTGTAGCTAAACATAAAATTCCTAGAACTGAGTCGACAACAGCGACATGAGAGCAAATTTGACACAACCAACCTTCAAATTGTATGGCAGAGGTGGTCCAAGACCATCTGACGACCCTATGACACAATAAATACCAGATTCCGACAGAGTGACCACAATGACTCGACGAAACATTTTGCTTGTAGAGACATATAACCATAATCATAAACTAAATTAGAAAACCTTCCAGAACATACCCTTGAGAGTTGAGGTTGAGCCACCTGTACATGCATACCCAGGCTAGGAAGAAAAGCCTTTGTTCTCCCCACACTGCAACCACGATGTTGAATTTCACAACCTTGGGTCTAGGTTAGAGTCTTAAAATCATTGATGCTACCAAACCAAGAACCTCAACCATAAACTACTTTGCACAGCAGAAATATAAAGCAGTAAATCACATATGCATGATATATACAGTTTTAAACAAAATTGTACAATATGTACAATCCCAATCTTCGTTATATTAAACCAAATCTGAATAATACAACAGTCTATGGTATACAATATACAATGACAAACTTTGTTGCAGCTTCTATGTCGTATCTCATCCTGCCGGTCCTTCACTTTTGTACTGCTCACTAGTGCCTTAGTCCATTAAGGCATCTACACATCGAGACTCCAAGAGGGCGGCCTCCTATCACTGCTGCAAGTCACATATGCTGTAATAAACATAGGCTCATAAACTGCTCTCTGAGTAGGCCTAATTATCGAGCTCCAATTTGCTAATCTAGCAATCACTTTCATCCATCAAAGTGCTGCTCTTTAGGTTGCAAACTTCACCCAACACACACCAATAATGTCTTTCTTGTCTGCTTCTCTAGGGCTACTTTGGGTAGCCAACTCGTTGCTCTCCAACCAACTCTATGACACCTAATCTCGTCACTATTGAATCTACTCCTAGTATGATGCTTCGTGTTATGCTCTTAACCTGCAAATGATACCCAAATACAGAATATGCGAAGAAAAGAGACCCAGAATACAGAATATTCGAAGAAAAGATATCCAAAACACAGAATAACAATGAATTTATTATTCAGAGAGTAATGTTCACTTGCCTCTTCGAGGGGGCAACCTCCAATAGAGCAGGCTCGATTACAAAACAAGACACGATGCTCCTCGCAGGGAGTCTCTATCCTTTATATATGACTCCTACATGCAATACCACGGGCCAATACCGTGGGTTTTATTAATACCATCTATCTAATACTACCGCCCATTTACAACTAATTGTGGCCCCATTTGCAACTAAATGGGTTAACCACTTACAAATATTAATATGGGCTTTATTGACTCTTGACTATGACGTGATCCCATGACATGAATAAGGGGGTTAGGGTGGGACCCTAACATGCCCTTCCCCTTAAGACTAGCCTTGTCCTCAAGGCTGAAGCTGCGGAAACTGCTGAAGAATAGTGGTTGGTTCCCAAGTTGCATCTTCCGGAGAGGTGTCTTTCCATTTGACGAGGACCTCTTTAATCATGCGGCTGCGCAGGTGCTTGTCTCGTGTGTCTAGAACCTGTTCCGGTTGAAGCCAGATTGACCCTTCCTCATCCAATTCCAGGAGACTGGTTTGAACTCTGCAATTGTTCCCAATCACTTTCTTGAGGCACGATACATGGAAAACTGGGTGGATTTTTACTGTAGGTGGCAAAGCCAACTTGTAAGCCACTTCTCCAATGCACTGAAGTACTTGGTATGGTCCATAGAATTTGGGAG
>APFE031004953.1:8303-46390 GCA_000404065.3 Pinus taeda | reverse complement strand
CACATTAATAACAATATGGGGGCAATAGGGGCACAACAATATTAATAAGGGGTATAACTACAATAGTAATGGGGTAATCACTAGTATTATAGGGACCCAACATATCCACTTACCCCTTTTCCTATGAGGATCATTTTGGGTTAGAATTTCTTTTACTGCTGCATTTGGAACAAAGGAAATTATATGTGAATGGAGGATATACACTCTAAAATCTTTGATTTCTTTTACCATTGCATTTGGAACAAAGGAAATTATATGTGAATGGAGGATATACACTCTAAAATATTTTATTGTTTTTGCCAAGGCAAAAGCCTGCTTTTCCATGATATCATACTTTAATGCAACATCTCTTACATATTTTCTAAATAAAACAATTGGTTTTTCATGGCCTTTGTTATTTTTCTGTAAGAGGACTACAGCAATAGTGTACTCAAAAGAAAATGAAAAAAATGAAAAAATCTTTTGTAAAATATGGACTAATCGACACAGGAGCCTAAGTTAAAGCTTGTTTCACCTTATCAAATGATTGTTTAGATTCAATTTTCTACTTTACCTCTATATCTTTTCTCAACATGTTTGTTATAATCTTTAAAATCTCTGCTAGATTAGGAATAAATCTCCTCAGAAAATTGATCTGGCCAATGAAAGATTGAACTTCCTTTACATTTCTAGGGGGGATTGATTTTTAATATAGCTTCAATTCTGTTAGGATCGATTATGATTCCTTCCTTTGAAATGATGTGTCCCAACTGTTTTCCTTCTTGCAAACCAAGCAATGTTTTCTTTGGGTTGAGGGAAATACCAAATATCCTACATTTTTCAAAGACTCTTCTTAGGTGATTTAAGTGTTCCTCATCTGTTTAAAAAAAAATAGTGATGTCATCAAGATATATGACTATAAAATGACCCATTTCATCCACAAAGGTAAATTCCATTGCTCACTGGAAAGTGCCACCAACATTCATTAGACCAAACGGCATATTCACATACATGAAAGTGCCCCAGGGTGTAATAAATGTTGTCTTTTCTTGGTCCTCAAGGTGTACTAAGACTTGATTATAACTAGAAATGCCATCTAAAAGGGAAATCCTACTAGATCCAACCACCTTCTGCAGAATGTGGTCCATCTTGGGAAAAGGGTAATTTTCTTTTAAAGAGGCTTTATTCAAATTCTAGAAATCAATACAAAGTCTAATTTCCCCAATCGTTTTTCTAATCGAAACCAAATTAGACACCTATTTAGAATATCTTAATGGTACTATGATCTTGGCATCATATATTATTTTAACCTCCTTTTCAATTAGAGTCATAAGCATTGGGTTGATTCTCCTTAATTTCTATTTAAAAGGTTTATGATCTTGTTTTAAGGTAATCTTATGTTGTATAATGCTGGTGTCATAGGATTTCAGATCCTCATAACTCCAGGCGAAGACATCTATCAATTCTTTGAACAATGCAATGTACTTTAGCTTTTTAGTTGGTGGTATAGATTGGGATAGTTTGATTATCTTGGGTTCTAGTTCAATTCCAAGGTTACATTCCTCAACACTGGCTCCAGTAGATTCAATCTTGGGCCTCTTAGCTACATCATTAAAATCAAACAAATCTTCTAATGGAACTAATCCTCTAGGAAAAACATTGTCTTTCAGCTGTAAATTTTCTTTTTCTTGTTTTTCTTTATCTATTTCTCTCAATTCTAATTTATTCACACCGTTATGTACAATATCTTCTAAGTCAAATTATGTATCTACATTAACATCTTCAAACTGCAAAAAAATCTCAATCTGGATATCATTTCCAAAAACTTGCTAGTATCTAATATTATCAGGTACAATAGGTTTGTTCCTTACTTCGATAGTATACTTGTGAGTAGGATGAAATGTAAATTTATAGGTACTTGCTGATGTAGCAAGACCATCAGGCAGGATGTTTTGATCTCTAAGGACTAGCAACAGACTATATTCAATGAAAGATTCCATAAAATTGAGCACAACATTCCTATAGGCTCTCAGCCTTGGATGTTTAGCAGAATATTCTCCTTTAATTTTTTTTATTACCAATTCAGAATCTCCATGAATGGAAATTTGTTTAGAACCCAACTTATTTAAAAGTTGTAACCCTAAGAATAAGGCTTTATACTCTCCTACATTATTAGAGCATTGAAAATTAAATTTATAGGAATGACCCTCTGCGTGATTAGTTTTCGAATTGGAAACCCATATGCCAGCTCCTGATCCTCCTTTGCTAACAACTCCATCAAAACGTAAATTCCATAAAGTTTCATCTATTTAATCATGTTCACTGACTAATGTTTGGCATTCCTCAGTGTGACATAATGCATTGTTTTGATTAGGAATTTGTTCCTGTGTATTCTCGTCATTATACAGAATAAAGGAATCAACGTCTGAATGGAAAGAATATAAGGGATAATTATGAGGTCTCTCTTGAGTTGCGACCACGAATTCCATGAGCTTTTCCCTATATAGTCTCCTATTTTGACCAATTACTAGAATTGTAGTGTAGGTCATATCCATTTGGAGTGTTCCCTGTAGTTTAGCTCCCCATGAACAAGAAAGCATCATGCCATATTTAGGAGGTATATCAACAACAAGTATATCCATTACCACACTTTTGGCTAGTATTTGTACTAAGTTGACACATAAATCTTTAATAAGTCCAAGGAACTTTACTTGACTTGAATCAAATGAATATAGATCTTTGTATCTTCTAGTGATATCTAATCCCCAATTTTTCCATGATTACCTTAGGCATGAGATTGTGAGAGGCCCCTGAGTCAAGCATAGTGTTGTGCAAGATTTTATCATGAATGTTTAAGCTAATGTAAAATGGAGGTACATCTCCATCTTGGAGTTTACCATTGGTTTCTAGGCCAAAAAATATTTATGGCTTATCATTTGATACATTGACTATATCAATATTTTCTCCTATGCTTAAATCTTTCATTACGTGTGATCTATATGCAATTTTGTTCATCAATTCAGTTAGGGGAATGGATATTTTGAGCTTTTCCAATTCATGTTCAATACTAAATGTTGTTTGTGTTTTTTTAAATTGATAGCCTCTTGCTTATCAACCAAATCCTTTTTGGATATGTCTCTTCATTGGCTAGTAGAGAGCACATTAGTTTGAATTGATTTGGATGTAGTATCAAGTCTTTTTTGGATTGGAGCATCAATATTATTTCTAGCAAGAATCTAAATGTTTTTCTTAGCAGATGTATCAACTGAATTTTTAGTTGGAGCATCAGGTGTCTTCCTACTCCTTAGATTGTATTTCTTATGGAATTCCATAATTTCATTTTCAAAACCTTTCTTATAATCTTCTGATTCTTTAGGTTCTATTTCATCATGGGATAGCAGAAGAATGTCTTATTCTTCTTGAGTAAGAAAAGTAGAATCATTGACATTTACTCCCATCAAATTAATTTGAGTATCATCTATGTCACCAACTATCTCTGCCTCCTCATCTCTATAGTTCTCTTGGAAAGGAGGTCTTACTGATCTGGACCTTTTGGGTACCTTTTTTTAATCTGGGTTGGTTTCTTCTAAAATTTGGATTTATGATTTGAATAGTTTGGTTTTCTCTAGGAGAAGCCCTATAAGTTATGCTTATTCTGTCCATCATTTTCCCCACAGTTTTAAGTAGACTTTTTATTTTATAATCAGTGGTAGAAGAAGATTAAGGTTCTTCTTTGATAGTTGCCCTTTTTTTAGATTTTAATTTTTCTTTTTTGGCTAATAAATTAGCCTCAAATTTGAGTGAATTAGCATGCATTTCCTCTAAAGTAGTGGTATCTCTTTCTCTTAGTTGATATGCCATATCAACATCGAATCCTTTTGGGAAATGTATTAGGGCCAAGCCCGAGGGAGGTTTAATGGCATTTGGTATTGCATTGTAAACCTTATTAAACTTGTCACAATATTCTTCTACAGTTTCAATAGGTCCCCTTTTAAGGTTTTTGTATTCATTCATGATCTATAGAGGACACTTTTCAGTTTCTTGCCTATTTAGGAAATATTGGTGAAAAATAGCAAGGTCACTATATTGCCTTCTACTAAGTTTTTGAACCATTTTCTTACCTCTCCACCTAAACTATGGGAAAAAAACCTCATTTTTACATCATTCTCATCTACTTCATAAAGATCGAAGAAGTCGTGTATTTTATCTATGTGATACTATGCATTGATAGCACTAGTGCTATAGAATTGGGGAATTATGGTTTGATAATCTTGGGGCATATCATGCAACTGGGTGGGTAAAGCCAGGGGGGCATAACAAGTAGCCATGTTGGGAGGAACAATGTGTGGTCATGAGGGAGGTCTAAATTTAGGATTTGTGGGAATAGGTTGGGTTACGATTTTTGATACTACCGGATGAGTAGTAGAAATTACAAAAGGGGTGGGGCCAATTGATGTAGGATGAACAGATTGGGAAGAGTGAGTTGATGTTGCAATAGTAAGAGTAGAAAATTCAACAGATTGTTGAATATAGGCTTGATGTACAACTTGATCAAGTGCTGATACAAGATCTTGCAATTTGTCAAAGTCTTGGAGGGCTTGCGGATCCAAATCAAGTTCAACAAATGGTCTTACAGGTTTAGAAGGCTAAAGAATAGATTCATCAACTACTGTCTAATCAACAAAACTTTCAGATTTGGTCCTAAATAGACTGTGTTCAAATGGTAAGTCAAACTAAATATCTTGTATAGTATCGAGGTTCTCAGGAAGGGAATTTTCCCTTGAAATGGGGTTGTTACTTCCTTGACTTTCAGCTAAACTTCTTTTCCTTAGTAACATTTCAGGATCATCTAAAATTTCAAGTGGTTCTGGATCAGGATTAGATTTGGTATGAATTATTTTTGGAGCCAGATCTTAAATGTGAAGAACAACCTCTAATCCTCTATTTCTAAAATTTTGAATCATTGTTCTTCCTGAAATAAAGTTTGATGAACTAGGGAAGTGAATCTTATGAAAATGAAATGAAGAATTGTTTTAATTCCCTAGTATGGTCGCCAGAATGTTAGCACTCTATAACTTTCTGAGGTTGTAGAAGAAAATCAGGAAGGTAATCATAAACCACTTTAGGAGTTGGGATCTAGCCCTACCAGCTTTAGAGACAACTTTATCTGTGAGATTTAACTTTGTTGTATTGGATATTAGGTTAGTTATGAGTGTTCAAACTTTAGTTTTAAATTGATTGGTTGATTAAGTGCCTGAACCTTCCATTGGGCTATGGATTCTATAGTTTAAAGCGGGTCTATTTCAACTTTTAGAAAGGATTCATAGGGAAAGGTAGCTAAACTAAATGGATCTATTATATTTAAGTGAAATGGAGTGGAATAAAAGTTATAAGTTCAATAGAAGTTAAAGAGAAATTAAAAATTCCTTAACATGGCATCAGAAGAAAACGTAGAATTTATCTACAGCTAGAAGCAAAGTGTATTTTTCAACAAATTATGTTCATAAATTCTCTGTAAAATAATTCAGATTTCAAAAAACATAAGTATGGAAACAAAGTAATAAAACATTAACAGTGTAAGAAGCACATCGCCAGATAGTTTAACACGAGTCCTATGAAGAATGTCCTTTTTATTACTGATTAGCCCATCGAATGAAAATAGTACAATAGCATTCTAGAATGCAAAAATCCATGCAACAATAAACCCTTAATACTTCTAAACAAAATTATTTATAAGATATTTACAAAAAATCTTGTCAAAACCGACTAGGATGTATTTAGGAATTCCTAAACTGAATCTATCTAAATTTTTACAAATAAATAGGAAAATTTGAACTCTTTGAAGTGCTAGAACTAAATTCGTGGAATCGTTGACAATCTGGACCTTTGAATTCTTCTATGTTGTTGATACTGAGTTATACAAGCAAATCCTTCGATTACTCCAGTAATTCACATAATTTATCCCAACGCTGCTCACTAGGGATAGTTGTCTTCAGTAACTTTCTATAAACCTCATCCACTTCAGTATATTTAGCACAAGTAATTTGGAAATGAATATGTCTTTAATTTCATACTAAATGTCCAGGTCATATGCCAACACTTCAAGAATGCTTTTCCTGTCACGCTGATTCTTCCTACTATAAATCTGGAACTGCCTTCGGCCTTGGTCATTAATTTCTCACTATAATCAGACCATGTACTAAGCTTACCATTTATCACTAATAAATTAGGAAGTCCCTTTTGGTAGAGGGCTTCCATCTTTTTGAAGAATCTTTGTACACCAATGTCCAGAATCTGACACTTTTCTTGAAGTTGCCTCATCAAATTTCTCTTAGTCAACACCTTTTTGACCTCCAGTATAGTTGTTTTTTCTATCTTCAATCTCAATCTCTTCTAATTCCTATTTGTTTTTAGAGTTGAGGAACTTGATGAGCTCAGTAGTTTCACTGGGCTTGTCACCCAACCGTTTTCTGACTTCTTCAATGGCTTCGTTAGGTATTTCAATTAGTTCATGTTGATCAAATATGATTTGTATTGAAGGCCAAATATCTATCATATCTTCATTGATCCATTTCAAATTATTGTCTTTGACCTGGGCCAAGGTATTACCCATGGCAATGTCTTTTTCCATTTCTTGCAATCTCTAGGATAATTTATGGGATTTATGCATCTCTGTCACGAGGGAATTTTCATATCTATTTCTCTGCTCTTGTAGGGTTTTCACATCTTGTCTCAATTTATTTATTTCTTCTTCCTATATAGACATCTTGTCCAGGGATTGGGCCAAATTAATTAAATCATCTGTAATTGAAGAAGGAGGTATTGCAAAGGGAGATGTTCCTAGTGTTGTAGCGGCTGGAGGGATACCTATTTGAAGTAGGGATGCAATCGGTACTACATCAAGAGGAACCACTTAAAGTTGTGAACTTTTCTCCTTCTCTTTGAAAATATTGTCCATCTGTGCCTCCATTTCCTTGATCTATGCACTCTGCTCCACGAGTAGCTTCAGCATTTCTTCTTTCTATAACTCTATCTCTCCTAACTCTTTTGCTTGGTGATATTCAGTCGCAAGCATCTTGAATTGTTTCTTTAGGGATGCTATGTCAGAATTCTTCTTCTTAATAATTTCTTCCATGGCCTTTCAATTACCAGAATCAAAACCTTCTTTGATCACCATTTCCTCCAAATGTTTAATTATGTTGTCTTTAGAAAGAGATGAAACTTTCTCCATTTTAAGCTGAGATTGAACATTGTTCAATGAAAGTTGTAGTTTGGTAGCAATGAGGGTAGTCTATGTAAAGGTTGAGTAGACCATTTCTCTTGTTTTCCAATGCATGTCCATTTGATCCAAAGGATGAACATCCTTTTCCTCAAACTCAAAGGTAGTCTGCTTGAATTCAGTTGCTAATTTTGGTTGTGGAACATGTGCCTGTGAGAATGCAATGTGCATTCATCCCTTCTCTGTGTCATAGGCTTACATGAGTCTGTGTTGGATTGAGGAAGACTGTTTTCTGAATTGAGTAGATAAGTTGTCATGAAGGACTTCATTCTTTTTTTTAATTTCTTAATAAATTTGGAAAATATCCACTTGCCTCTATTTTGTAGATGACTCTAGTGTGTGAGGGATTGTAGATGGATCTCTTTAGTAGTCGAGGATTATGGAGAATCGATGGTACTAGGGTCAAACTTAAAAGTTTGAAGGCCAATTACAATGGTACCTTTTGTTTCCTCCAATAGTGGGAACTATATCTTAGAGCCTGTCTTAATCTTCTTTGTGTAGATCTTGAATTCTTTGGCTAAGACTTTTGTAATTGAAGGAGAGTCCTCCTCTCTTGGTCTCTTCTCGGTCTTTTCACTAGGTATAGGAGTCTCTGAAGTAGTCCTGGAAAGAACCTGCTCTTCGGCCTCCTACAATGTGTTCTCTACCCAATCCTGTTAGTTGATGTACTTCTCTATTTTTGGTCTTTGGGTATGCACATAGGCAGTTGTCTTCTATTCCAATCTTAGCTTAGAAATTACCCCAATCAGGTCATAAGACCATGTAAAGCTAAGAGGGAAATTCATTCGTTTCAGCAGGAGGTTTGCTTCCTCCCCTTCTACTCTATTGTTACAGATAAAAGGTCTTATCCTTGTCTTAATTCTGAATTGAGACTTCCTTTTAGCTGCCACAAAATGGATGTTGTCTAAGTGGATTATTTTCCAGATGTACTCCAAGGAAAATATCCTCATTGGAAGGTACTTGGCAGCTTATATGATGGAAACTCAGAGCCATAAACTCTGATTTCTGTAAATGACTGGTATAGATACAAATCACCTACCTTCACCTATTCACTAAGTTGTAACACTTTCTAAATATCCTCGCTAATTCATGGAACCTACTAGCCACTTAGCAAAGAAGTTGTTGGATACACAAACTGATCAATAAACTATGTAAAAGTGAATTCTTGGGATTGTTTTCTAATCATGGAGGTCCAGAAAATAATGGACTAAGGCTCTCCTTATTGATCAAGCTTCTGCACTGCAGAGGGAAACCTGTCTATCTGGAAGAAAATGAACCTGTACATAATAGTGGAAGAATGTCTGAACATTCCTTCAGTTAAACTGAAGGAATTGTTCATGAATTACATCTGCAAGGAAGTGATCATAGTCAATGGTGATATATAGTCCTTCTTCAGTAGAAAGGGTGGATATAAAACCTAAAATAGGCTCATCTACCAATTCATCTGAAGAGTAACCAAGTAGGCATAACAAGACAAAGATAATATCTCTAGTTCTTTGAGGGAAAATAGAAGAGGGACAAGGGGGATTCTTCTTTGGGAGTTGAGAATATTCTGGCAAGAAGACCTAAAAAATTATGGCTCCCTAGGGGAAGGTGAGTTTATGATAGATTTCTTTGAGAGCCTCAAGGGAAAAGGGAGTGAGGGAATCACTGTAGGGGACCTGCAACATTTGGCTTATATTTTCAGAGGTAATGGTGAAAAGGATTTTACCATTAGGGGAGATGATAGCCCTCTTACTTGAGAGATAAGAGGCATGACCTTTGAGGAAGAATTTGGGGAAATAGTAGGACTAAGGGACGATGAATAGAGGTAGTCTAGACTACCATAGGTTAATCTCATCAGAATGGTCAAGGTAAGTTTCACAAAACCAACAACGTAATTCGGAAAGGTCAAATTCACATTGTGTCCCAGAAATTTTTTAATATTGGTCAGTTAAGGGGGTGTGATCTAAATCCACAAGGGGAGTGAGCATGGGGTTTACCACAATGGATGTTTTGGGGGCCATCATGGTAACAGAATAAAATTGGAGAGGGTGACAGGCGATAATTTGTAGAGGGTCACTATGAATTTTGTGGGAACAAACTTTGAGGTACTTCCTCTATGAACAACCATTGATAAGCAAGGAAAGCAAAGGGCTCGGGAGTAGTGTAACAATAGGAAAGTACGAAAGGGACATGATCGCGGGAGAAAGCAGAGCTTTCTTGTTCATAACAAGAGTGGGACCATTGGATAAACGAATGTTGGAGGGAATTTAATCAGCGATGGGATAGAGGCAACAAGAGGGAGCCGCAACAGAAAGGGTAACGGTCATCGACGTGGTGGCAAGGAATAGGTGGAGGGAGGCGCAAGGCCATTTGCGGGAAGTGATATGTAGAAGGGATATGTGGTGGTAGGGGAGTTGCAGTTGAACATAAGTGGAGGGTGATGTCAAGTGGAATTCGGGTTAAGGTAGGAACGGGGAAAACTGCTTTCAAAGGGGGGTCGAGGTAATTCACGGTATTAGAGGGGGGGTCTGAAATCACAATGGAAGGACAAGTAGCGGTGGGAAAAATCACTTTTAGGACCACCTCGCTCGTCGTAAAGAGAATCATAGCGGCGGGGTCCAAAAAGGCTTTAGAGCCATCGAATTAAAACTGGCTTGTGATCGGAGAGGTGAACTCGTATAATGTTTAATGCCAACAATCCCATATCATATCTCGAGTGGATATCTCTTTAGAATAAGATCCAACTTTGGATAAATCAACATATTACAAAAATCTCTTTATGTGATAAATTTCACTTTTCCTAAACTTATCTAACTTAAACTAATTAGGGTGCATTAGAAGTGCAAAACCTGTTTTATTTTTCCATTTAAAAGAATAAAGACATCTATTCAAACAACTAAGGTAATCTAACAACTAAATTAATCCAGATTAAACTGTTGGATTAATTTATTCTCCTATTCTACCTATCTAATATTAGCGAAGATTATACTATTTGGCTAAGTTATTCACTCTAATCAAATTGACATAAACTGAAATTTGTTTGAACATGATTAAACTGTATGTTTCAAACAAAAAGAAGTATTGTGGCATTTTAGACAAGCAACACACAATTTCATGAATTTATTCTCTACAAAATTATTAGACTATCAATGGCACTTCAACTGGCATCACTTTCGCATTTATTCATTTTTTGTGGGGTTCTTTTGTCATTTCTTTTTCTTTTTCTATTTTTTTTATTTATGTACCCTCTTTTCATTTTTATATCTCCTTTTTTGCAAATCATTTGCAGTATGCAATATTATTTACAATCTAAAATACTAAAAGAAATAAGTCAATCACCATTTGATCCTATAAATTATAAGACCCTAAGACATCCAACCTAAGGAGAGTGTTAATCCTAATTTGCATAATTGGACATGGTCTACCTCTGGATTCTTGAGATAACTGCAAACTTGGGAGGTAGAGGTTCAGAGGTACAATCACCCCCTTACCATAGACAATGAAGTAACGGGAATTTCAAAGGGAAGGCTTAGGATTTACACGGTTAACCCATAAACACTCATCAAAGAATTATACCAGTTCGTTTGCTCATTGAAAACAATTTTATTAATGATTCGAATTGAATTCCTATTTTTTGATTCCACCAAACTATTTCCTTGAGAATAATAATTATTTGAATGTGTCAAGACAATGTTACTTTCTAATGCAAAATCATATAATTTTAAAGATGAAAAATAAGTTGCATTATGAAATATAAGAAATGTAGGAACATCAAACCTAGTAATGATGTTCTAGTTGATAAAGTGGATGACCTCCTGATCACTCACTTACTTGATCATAATGAATTCCACTCATCGAGTGAAATAATCTGTAGCAATTAATATGTACCAATGTTATTTTGACAAGTGCAGGAAAAATCTCCAATAACATCTAATCCCTATTGTTGATAAGGTTCTTCAAAAATGATTGGTTGTAGTGGGGAAGCTGACCATTTCTCATGACCATTACATTTATGACAGATGGGACACCTATGAGTGTAAGCATGTGTTTCCTTGAATAATGTTGGCCAATAATACCTAAATCGCATAATTTTATGTGCGGTTATGTCCCCTCCATAATTTCCACTGACTAGTCCATCATGTGATTCTTTTTGAAAACCTTCTCTAAATCTAGATATTTTAAGCACTTTAGTAAGACACCGTTGTGATGTTTTCAAAAAATCACATTGTGAACCAATTGGTATGAAAGTACCTTTAGTCGGATTGCCCTATTTTGTTTTGCTGAAATATGGGAGAGAAAAGTACCTCGTTCAAGATATTCTCGTATCTAAGCATATCTTGATGATGGTATATAGGGTGGAGGAACAAAATTGACATTGTACATCTCAATCCCATGTTGCTAGCGAGATGTGTCTTCTTCCTATGAACCTGTTGCTTCTGCAACGAGTTGACAAAGGTGGTGGCCCTTGATACTGTGAATTGGTTTAAATTCAAAATCACACTCTTGTAAGAACATCATCCACATCACTCTCCACTCACATAGCTCTTGTTGTACAAAGAATGAACGGACAATTGGGTGTGGCAAAAATACTATAACATGACTTTTAAGATATAGTGCATGAAGTGTTTAATCGGGTTGTAAGCAACATAAGCTTATTTCTCCATGGAAGGGTAGTTCAACACAGATCCTTGCAACCCAATGCTCATAAATAAAATTATTTGTTCATTATCTTGGTTATCAATCTAATTTAATACGTCCACAATTGAAGAATCCAAATTAAAAATATACAAGAAGAAGTATTTTTCAAAATTTGAGTTGTACAATGCAGGTGTGTCATCTATGCCTTGTTTTATTGGAGAAAAAATATCTTTCTCCTTTTGATCCCATTTGAATGTTGTATCCTTTTTAATCATATCCTAAATTTTTTTTACATTCTATGCATAATCATATTTGAATTTCCTAAGGAAAGATTGTATGGCCTTCTCACTCATGTGATATGGGATTTCAGCGATAGTTTTAACCCTTTCTAGGTCCATCTTAATGTTGTTCTTTGTTACAATGTGCCCTAGGAGGTTTCCTTTAGACACCACGAAGATGATTTTTTTGGGTTCAAATATTATCATACTTTTGGCACCTTTTGAAGTTTGTTTTAGATGTTGAAAATGATCAGATATTTGTTTAGAGAAAACTGTAATGTTGTTAAGATATACTACTATGATTTGATCAATAAGAACTCTAGTTCAATATCTATTTCTCATTGAAATATGGCTCTGGCATTGATCAACCCAAAGGGCATTCATTTTAATGTGAACATACCCCTTTTGGTTCTAAATGTAGTTTTCAGTCTATCTAGTTCTGCTACTAGAACTTGACTATAGCCCAAATTTGTCTAGTATTGAGAACATCTCTGCTCCATAAACTATGCCATGGAAGACGTGGGATAGTTATCCTTATGTGCTTCTAACTTCGTGATGGTATACTTCATTAAAGGCTCACTATCAATTCAAATCTAGTTGTCCTTTCCCTTGTAAGGAGTCCATAAGTGGGATTAGTCTATGGTAAAGTAGCCTTGCAACTTACTCAACCAATCCCTACTTAATAGTAAACCATAGGCCTCTGGGATGTGAACAACAAAAATACCAATGCATTGATGAACTCTATGATCAAAAGACAGTTGAATTATAACATTATTAAGTTCACCAATTACTTGGACATGTGGTCTATCAAGTTGTATGATTCTAGCATATATCTTTTCCCATTTTTAATTAATTTTTTTAGCGACTAATAAAGGCATTACATTCATAGATGCCTCAGAATTTACAAGACAATTATTGAAATTATAGTTAAATATTTCAAACATTAAAAGAAAAGTAGGACAATATCAGGATCTTGAATTTATGTTTGCATCATTAACAATAGATTCAAGGATAGTTTTAGACTTACCAGATGAAGTCTTGGAAACAACGATTGTTTCATCTAATGAAGGCATCAATGAAAAAGATTTAATGATCAATTATTGTTGGCCCACCAGTTTAGCTAGCTCATAGATGGATATGTTGGTATGATCTTTCTTCCTATCTTCAATTATATTGTACTTGACATCACATGTTATATGTCCTTCAATAGATGGTTGCACTATAGAAGAAGGTGGGGAAGCCTTATTTGATCCGTTAAGTGTGGTGGACTTGCTCTTAATATTCCCAGAAGTGTTCTTGAATGATTGAGCACTTCCAAATCTAGCATTTCAACTCTAAGATGGATTATTGGGAGGTAAAATATTCCTCGGGAATGTCTTTCTCTTCTTATCCACTTCTAGCTCAAGAGTTGTGTAGAAATTAATAGAATTTTGCTATCATTGATGAAATTGAACTGAAATCAAGAGATTACAAATTTCCTCTACTATTATGTGAAATGGAAATCACAATTTAGAAACACATGCAATTACATGCAACCATCAAAACAACAAGAACATAATGATTTAGAGGGGAAGCCAACTGGGAAAATCCCCTTCGTTGCTTTGCATTAATTCAGATGAAAAAAGAAACAATTACAATGTCTTGCTTCAATATTGAAGCACACCTTGCACTGTAAACATGTTCTCCTACTGACATTACTACTGTAGACAAAACTTAGCCAATTCAAGACCCTATCTTCCTCCTATTTCCTTGCGCAATCTTGGAGGAATTAAGCTCCTAAATAATAAGGAAATTTCCTCCTTTTTGCTTGCATAATTCCCAAGGAATGATTCACCTGCTTAGTGAAAAATCACTCTGTACTCAACATCATACAATTCTAAATTAAAATTTGCCTTTTCCATCCACTCAACTAGGAAATCAAAATTCCATGCATGATTGGTTCTATTTTTAGCTAATGAACTAGTTAATTAAGAGATCAGTCAGTGAACAACAATCATAACTACTCAACTGACTCAACTAATGACTAGAGCTCATTTAGTTGAGTTCAACTAACCATAACTCAAGTTGATTGATAAATATTAACAATATTTGCATGCACAACATTATTCTTAGACTACAACTTGAATTTACTCATCTAACTAGAAGAGAAGGCCATGTCACTCTAGCTAACGACCATCTAAGTCATCTTGTTGATGTGGAAAATCGAATTACGCAATTTGACTAAGGCACAAGTCAAAATTGATCCTTTTCTTTCTACATTTCAAACACTTCCCCTTAGAAATAAAATGGCTCTCCACAACCCCAATCCATCTCTTATGGAATTCATTGTAGCACTACATCTCACTACTGTTTTTTCTACTACAACAATTAGAACTAAGAAGCATCCAAAAAAATATATTGAATCTCCTCTATCTTTGCAATTGTCTACTAGGAAAAATGCATTGTTGTTAATTTTGCACTGTGCCTCCTACACTACTATCGACATTATTATGTGCTACTCAGCATCTGAGTACAGAAACTAAAACTGATCCTTTTACTACTGAATATTATGGGCACCTATAACAAGGTAATGATCCATGAGGAAAGTATAATGCAACTACTACTGATCTCCTATGGATCCTGTCCAATTTTTTCAGCTTTGGAACTAAGGCTTTAGATCACCCCACCTCACTCATTAGGTATAGTTGCACGAATGGTGAAGTCTACCTTTAGCTTGTAAATATTTTTCACTCTAAATCTAATTTGTTTCACTTTCTCGATAGACACAAGCTTTAGAAAGGATTTACCCTTACTAAATACAACACCATAACCTATATCCTCCAATACAGCTACAAAAATCAAATTCTTCTTCAGCCCTGACACATACATAACCTTTTTCAAATGAAGATGGGAGCTTGACTTCCTCCTAAAGATGATAGTACCAATTCCTTGAGTATTGTACCTATGATCATCTCCAAGTTCTATTTGCATCCAGAGATCCTTCTCCTCTAGGCTACTGAAGAATTCGTTGTTTCCTGTCATATGGTATGAGGCACCATAATCTAGGTACCAATCACTTCCTCTTATTGTGCTTTCCATGTAAGCAAGAAAGGTGAAATCTAACTTGAATTAAGATGTCAGAGCATCTCCTCCTGCTCCTGTTGTGGGCTCCTTGCTGGATTTCCCGTGCAAAAAATTTATTGCATAATGTCCATATTCATGGCCACGAAAACATTTTATTTTTATTAGGCCCTTCTTCTTGCCATTGTTATGGCTAGACTTTGGTTCATCTTGGGCCTTCTTTCCCTTAGAATTCTTTCCTTTTCCAACTAGATAAAATCCCTATTCCTCTTCAGCTTTGGATGTTACTCCATCTCTGGTGTTCCTTATAATTTCTTCTTGCACCAAATTAGACCAAAGTCTCTCCCAATTTGGCAATTTGTCCCTTCCATTTACAAAGTCCTAGTAGTTGTGCTAGGATTTTGGAAGGCCTAGGAGAGCTAGGCTCACCAACTCTGGAGACGGTATCTTTTTTCCAACTCATCCAAGATCATCTCAACAACTGAGTGAATCTGGAGAGGTAATGTGGAATGGTTTCATTTTTCTACATTCGAATGTTTATGAGCTTGTCCCTCATGCAAATTTCCTGGTTTCACTATGATTTTCAAATATCTCAGTGAGGGTCTTCCACATACAAAATGGAGATTTCTTTCCATGTAAATTCGAGATTATGTGGTCTCTCGCACTCTTTAGGATGATCCTCCTAGATTTTGTGGTATCGTTCTTCCACTGGGCTAATTGTTGTGCATCTATTGCTACTGGTTTCAAAATGTTAGTTTTGGTGTACTCCAACACTCCATTATAATCTAGTACAAATTCCATCCTAACCTTCCAACCTATGAAATTCGAGGTTCCCTCAAGTGAATACTACAATTGCAACCCATTGAAACACATTTTCCCACACGAAAGAAAATTGCTTCACTGAATCTACAAATCGAAATCTCTAAAAGGGAGGCTCTATTGACTAGTTGTTGGTGTTATCTCTACTCTAATACCACGTAGAAATTAATAGAAATTTTCTACTAATGATGAAATTGAACTGACATCAAGATATTACAAATTTCCTCTACTATTCTGTTGAATGGAAATTACAATTTAGAAACACATGTAATGATATGCAACCATCAAAACTACAAGATCACAATGCTTTATAGGGAATCCCAACTGGGGAAAACCCCTTCACTACTTTGCATTAATTTAGATTAAAAAGAAAAACAATTACAATGTCTTCCTTCAATATTGAAGCACACCCTGCACAATAAATTTGTTGCCCTATTGATTATCTCACTCTATCCAGCACTTAGCCAATTCAAGGCCCCATATTTCTCATATTTCCTTGCACAACTGTGGAGGAATTAAGCTCCTAAATAATAGGGAAATCTCCTCCTATTTTCTTGCTCAATTCCAAAGTAATGATTCACCTTCTTGGTGGAAAAAAATTATGCACTCAACAATATATAATTATAAATACAAATGTGCATTTTCCATCCACTCAACTAGGAAATTTTAATTCCATGCATGACAAGGTCTATTTTTAGCTGATTGAATAGTTAACTAATGGATCAATAAGTTAATAATAGTCATAACTACTCAACTAACCTTCAACCGACTCAACTTATTGCTAGATCTCAATTAACTAAGTTCAACTAACAATAACTCAACTAGATAGATAAATCTTAGCAATCTTTACATGCACAACTTTATTCTTAGCCTACAACTCAAATTTACCCATTTAACTAGGATAGAAGGGATTCCACTTTAGCTAGTTGCCATCTAAGTCATCTGGTTGTTGTGGAAAATTGAATTACTCAATTTGACCAAGGCACAAGTCAAAATTGAGCCTTTTCTTGCTATATTTCTAACAAGTTGGTCCTTTTCTCCTAATATTGTATGGCCTAGGCTATTGTTTTGGAGGAGCTTCACCAACTGTGGCTTTACCAACAACTTCTTCCTCATTATTCATGATGAGATCAAAAGAAGGAATTGATTCACCAACCCTTGTGTTATCCTCTGATGAGGTTTCTTCATTAGCTTCTTTTTGACTACTCAGGTTGTTCCTCTATAGCTTGGCCTTCCAAAACATTAGTGATCATAGCAATCATATTGTGTCTCCAGTTTGGGCACATATTTTTGGAGTGAGCTTCCTGATGAAATGTACAATAATTCTCCATGCCCACATCTTTGAAATTAAATACCATATTAGAACTTTGAGCATATTTAGTTAGTTAACTGGTATTTTTCTTGAAAAAAGGCTTAAAGGACGTGTTACTAGATGATGCCTTGCTATATTTTCTTTTCAATTCAGACACTTCATTAGTCAATCGCTTAAAGGAATTAGTTAAGCTCTAAATGTCAAATGAATCATTTTCCTTAGATTTTCTAGAAGATGCTTGAGGCTTCTTTCCAACATATTTCAGTCTTAATGATTAGTTATAAATCCAATAGATCTCAAGTCCTTTTCAATAGTAATAGATTATCTAAACTTTTCAGCCAATGGGTCATTTTCAAGTCTCTTCAAAAATGTGAAAATGTTTGTTGGAAAGGTAGATGTGTAATAGTCCTTTGTGGTGGAGTCGTGTGGCTGCACATTTCTGTAGAAATTAAAGCATTTTACCTTTTCTTTGTTCCACATCTTGAGATTTCCAAGTTCCTCTAGTAACATGGCAGGAGTATTTTCATCAGTGAATTTATCTAAGAAAAACTTCTTAAACTCTCTCTAGTTGTGGATTGAATTGGATGGAAGGTAGTGATACCACATCAATGCCCTTCCTTCAAGAGTGTAGGGGAACAACCTACAGGTGACATCATCAAAATATACCTCTAAAATTTATAAGTGAAAATAAAAGTTGTCGATGTGGTCCTCATCCTTCATTGTCTTATCGAGATCATAACTTTTTAAAAGCTTCATCGGGTGTCTGGGTAAATGATGAAGTACACCCATAAGAGAAAGAGGCCCTTGATCCATATAATCCAATTGCTCATTAGCCATATATTCATTATTATCCTCCTCATCACTATATTATTGTGAATACTCCTCCACCTCACTGTTGAAATTCTCATTATCGTTAAGTTCTTCGTTATCTGAAATGTGAATGTTCTCCTCATCTCCCTCTAGATTTTGAATACCAGGTGGTATGGAATTTCCTTGATTTAAATATTAATCAATTGAATCAACAAGGTCATCTAGAGAGGTTGTCATCAACTCTTAAATTATATAAACCAACACACCACAAAGACTTGTTTCTCTAGTTGATCATTTGTGTGGGAGAATCAATGAACAAGAAGCAATCCAGGTTATTTGGCGTACTCGTGAGTTATTGGACCTAAGTCTTAGAGTTGATCGTATGTAACCTCATATGCACATTAGATATTATGAGGGGGTGATCCTTATTTGATCGAAACTAAATAGGAACGCAACAAATTATAGATATAACCATAAATATAGAGATTCAGTAGAAGTAATACTTCATTTCATTAATATCAAATAATAAAACATGCTTACAAACATAATGGAAATAATACTAGCTCGAGCAATGGAAGCTTATCTCTGAGAAGAGATGTGACAACTACATTCCTCTGAACTATTTTACAATGAGGCTCAGAGGCTTATTTATTATTGAGAAACAATGGAAACCATAAACATCCAAAAATCTAACCCTAGGAGATGAAGCACCAAAACTATGGGCCCCGTTGGAGTAAATTGGTACATAAACTTCCCAAGGTCATAACTTTGGCATACAATCTTTGTTTGACGTGCACAATACCTCGTTAGAAATATCTATCTGACGACTAAAACTTCCAAGTGGCAAACATTAGTTATACACCCATGTTGGCCATGATTTTTCAAAAAAATGTCGTTTAGGGCCTCAAAATGGCTCCGAAAGTTCACGACCCAAAATACTGCCAAAAATACTAAATTGTGCTACAATTAAGGACACTGAATAAATGAAAGAGACGGTAGTGTAGGTCCAAGTGGAATAGGTGGATGGCCACCAACATCCACCTGGATCATTCCTCCTCGTTAGGAATAAATGGTCCCCGTTGCGTTGAGTGCCTCCATGAGAAGGGGAAACTTCTGCTAAACTTTATCCCTAGTGAGCCACTTATCCTGGTGCAAGAGTTGGATAGCTTTGACAACCTGATATAGTTGGATCTTCTGTTGGTGAGTGTTCTTGACTTGTGTGTCCATAATCCAATCAGTTGTGGCCTGTCCCATGTAGTTTGGGTTTAACTCTATTAGTGTGAGCTATTATACAATGTCTAATGTGTCAAGTAATGGTGGGAAGTATGGTCAAAGGCGACCCGTTTTGAACATTGGGTGTAGGCCAAGGAATGGGGAATGTTGAGCTCAAAATAATTTTCTCCCATGGCCATGGTAATGGTGTAAGGACCATATCAAAGTGGTCTGAGCTTCTGATGGGCTCTGGCAGGGCATTCTTTCTGAAAATGCAACCAAATTTTGTCACAAACCTGAAACTTGTGTAGCGCCCGATGTTGATCATGTCGTTGCTTGTACTTGGAATTTTCCATAATGGAGTGGCCATATATTAGCCTATTGGGTAGAGGTTCTTTGGGATTCAGATTGAATGAGTGCTTGACCTGACAGTGCAAAGGTACCCCTATGGGTGAGGAGAAGATGTCCCTGTATTATTTCACAACCATATCCACTTGCTTCTGTAGCATGGAGGAACCCTTCCCAGGGACCATGGATGTGGCTATGCTCTTCCCCTTAATTTGCAAGTGAATAAGAAAGATAACAAATTTCCTAGTATGGGAGATGATATTATTGCATTTCTTAGCAGAGATCAAAGAGATGGCCGTAGGTAGAGCGACCTCGAGTATCCTGTATAACGTATAACCCAAAGAAATAATAATAGAGTGAGGTCTTGACTAATATACAACATGTTACTTCCTCAATATGTTTTTCTTAATAATACATCACAAATGTCAAAAGGAGCAACATCACACAATACGTCATCTGCGAAGGGCTTGATGTTGTAGGGAACGCAACACTGTTGACTGAATTGGAGATATCATCCTTGGTGAAGCCACCTGATGTTGTATTCCTGCGAGTGTGGTGTGGTCGGTAGGCCCAACTGCTTCATGACCTCTACTGAAATGAGGTTCTTTTGGCTTCCACTGTTGATAATTAATTGTAGCGGAAAACCCTTCACACACATCTGTGAGTGGAAGAGACGCTCCCCTTCCTTTGGATCTTCGAGCTCATTCTTTTGGATCTTGGTGGTGGAAACAATGGCATTGGGCTCTGCATCAATAATCTGCTTCCCTTTTTCATTCCTCTTGTTGGGTTCTAACTCAAAGTTGGAACATTCATTTGATTATGAAACCTTCAACTTGGCCACCAACAACTGTTTGGCCCAACACTCACTTGTGTTGTGAGTGCGGCTCTTATGGAAACCACACCACTTTCTTGTGTCCTTCTTTGACTTCGTGGTGTTGTTCTTTTATTGTGGCTTCAATGGGTTGTCTTGGGTCACCCTGCCTTGGACTTTTCCTTTACTTTGTAGTTTGGGGTTGCCTTTCCCTTACTTTGGATTCATAGATCCAAAGTTTCACTTTTTCTATTTAAACTATTGCTCAAACTTGAGAGTGTATTGGTACGTCGAGCCAAGCGAGGAGATGTCCAAGAACTCCATTTCATCCTGGATGTACCTATGTAGGTTGTCGTGGTACTTGAGTACCAAATGTTTCTCACAACCCTTGTACCCAAATTTGTACAAAGGGTATGAAAAACATTGGTAAACTCTGGCATGTCTTGGTCCCTTCCCTGCCAGAGCATGGTCCACTTTATGTATTTATCCTCATAGCTCTCGACAGGGTAGTATTGCTCCTTGATGGCATCCGAGAATGAATTCCAAGTGGGTGCAGGCGAAAATAGTGAGGGTGTACTTTCATCCTTGTTCTCATAGTAGGTTTCCCACCATTCTTTGACATGGGGAGTGCTTTGAGAAGTGCAAAATTAATCTTTTCCCAGATAGAAAAATCATGAACATAAAAATATCCTTCTAACATATTTAACAATTTATCTATAAATTCTGCATCTATTTCACTTCCAAATGTGGGGATGTCAAAGTTAACTTGTACCTTAAAGGGTGTGGTGCTTCCAAAGTAGCTACTAGAAGGAGATGCATCACCTTTGGGTTGTCGCTGAAGGATTTGGGCAAATTTTTCCATCATCGCATTCCTTTGTCCCTCGAGGGATTATTCAAGCAATATTTTGAAAGGATCTCTTTCCCCCTCGTCTTTCTTCTCTTCCACCATGGGAGGTCGTTGGAATTTGCGAGGCTAGTCTTGCAAAGGTTTGACCAGTTAGAGCCCTAGCTCCTTATATCCCAACCTTGTTGGGGACATGCAAAGAAAAACTAAGAAAGAGTAGACCACTCTAATACCACTGATTCAAAATTAAACATGAATGCTACAAATTACAGTTATAACCATAAATACAAAGATGCAACAAAAATAATACTTCATTTCATTAATATCAAATACTGAAATATGCTTACAAACAGAATGGAAATAAGACTAGCTTGGGTGATGGTAGCTTATCTATTAGAAGAGATGTGGCAGCTACATGCCTTTGAACTATGTTACAATGAGGCTCAAAGTCCTATTTATTATTGAGAAACAATGGAAAACTGTAAACATCCAAAAACCTAACCCTAGGAGATGAAGTGCCAAAAGTATAGGCCCAATTTGGGTAATTTGTTACATCAAATTCGTGAGGTCGTAACTTGGCATACGATCTTCATTTGACGTAAAAAATACCTTGTTAGAAATATCTATCCGAGGGGTACAACTTCTGAGTGGCCACCATTGGGAAAAGACCCATGTTGGCTCTAGTTTTCCCAAAAAAGGTTGTTTAGGGCCTCAAAATGGCTTGGAAGTTTAGGACCTGAAAAACTACCAAAAATAGTAAACTATGATACAATCAAGGAAACTAAAAAACTGAAAGAGATAGTAGTGGGGGTCCAAGTGGAATAGGTGGGTGGCCACCAATATCCATCTAGATCATTCTTTCTCTGATGTTGGACATAGACAATTACTTCCTTGTTGCAAAGATTCAAGATGTGAATGTGTTGAATGATCAACAATACATTGGCTTCCCTCCTTCTAGTGCCAAAAGTGTTGACGATGCTGAAAATATGTCAACATGAGGAGGTATACCTAGTATTAAGTCCCAAGTAGACCTCACACCATTTGGGATAGGATCATCATCCGGGAAACCGGCTTCGCTACCATTATGATGAACTTAAATATATGCCTTAATGAGGAATTGCAACATAGGAGAGAACTCGTATTACTTTTGGGGAAAGCAAGAAATGTTAGATTTGTGAGACATACAATTATAACATATATAGATCCACGAACAAAGTAAATAAAGTGAGCCTTTAGAAGAACACTAATAGCATTAATCCAATAAAGACACACATTTATGGAAAGAATTGTTAATGTATTTGAAAAGTATTTTTCAAATAACCATGATCATAATAACAGATAGGACATGCAGCTTCAATAAAGATATGTACTAAAGACAATAAAGTAGTTCATTCTTCTTAATACATGTGAACACAAACATCTACTGCAACCATCAAAAGAAAAGTCTTACAATGCGTATGATACATGCATGAAAATATTATCTGGCTCTAATGAGCTTTAAATGATTATATGGAAGTGTTAAAATACATAATTATAATGTCATCTCACTTTCTCCAAGAGTGGAGCATGAAGCTACAACTTGCTTCCTAAAATAATGATCCCTCTCTCCTATGCTAGCAAGAGAATCCAAGGCTAAAATTCCTTTTTCTTGAGCCATGAGGGTCTATATATAAAAAATGATGTCACCTTTCACCTCCCATGTGACTATTGAGATCCCTCATCACTCTTGAGCTCCCATATGTCCTTTAGACATCCTTGTGAATCTTCACATTACACATGTGGTTTTTGGGCTCCCACATATTTTTTACATATTTTATTTTCTAATAATAAAAAAATACATTCCACAAAATTGTGGCTAAAATCCACAAAAACAAAATAAGCATGTTCATGTTTATATTTGGGGGAATTGTGACTCAGCAATTGTGATTTGAAGCTTTGTTGTAATGTATTGATGCCAAGATTTATACTCCACTTTTATTTTCTTAACTACCTGTGGTAGCTCTAACATGTATCTCAACTTTCCCTACAAATCATTTAGAAATATGGTTTTGGGGGCTACATACATATTTTTCACAACATGGCCAATTTCATGTGTATCTTTATTGATTCGATGATATATTGCAGAATAGTCTCTTTGGTTACCTCTATTCCATCTTGGGTATCTACATGCCTTGCAGTGTCCAAAACCTCTTTTAAATCCTATCTAATTGCATCTCTATACTTGATTCTTTGGGTGCACCCACAAAGGGTACCTTGTGTAGTCGAACCACAACCCAATATGTAGTTGCATGTAATTTTTCATAGTATTGGCTATGTAATTTTTGATTTGTTCATAGGCATGCACATGCATTTTCATTTCCACTCTATCCATTTCAGCTCCCATTCTTCTCTTCATAGCCAACATTGTAGGTGCATTTATATATTTGGCATTCCATTCCTGGATCATTTCTACAGCTGCATGTGACCATATTGCAACTCTTAATTTTTCTTTCACTTCCTTTTGAATTTAATATAGAGGAGCCATTTCCTTGTGCAAGGTGGTCATCTCATCATAATCCTATTTTTATCTGGATTTCAATACTTGAGTTCTTCAAGTATAACTGACTCTAGACATTCTCTGCTAGAACATGTGGAAAAGATATTTTGGTTTTCTTTGAGGAGATGATCAATATGTTGCTTTGCATCAACCAATTTTTCATTCTCGTGCATAAGAAAATCAATGTTCCTCTCTGTCGTTACTGCAAATGTTGCACCTATTGAAGCAACTTCCTTGGAAATATTCTTTGTATTTGACACAATAACTCTTTCTATATGAATAGAAATTGGTTTATCTAGCTTGTTTGAAAAGTAATTCCTTCTTTCTTAGATAATTTTGTTTTGTAGCTCATTAAATGTGAAATTGAATATGTCTATAATTTTATCATCATCTGGAGATGTAATCCCCATCTCACTGAAAGGAAGGTGGCCATTGCTCAGAGGGGTTGGAGGATGACTTTCCAGAGGATCTATGATTCACTCATTTTATATTGTTTGGTTTTCCTCCACATGTTCATCATCTCTGATAAGGTCCTCCTCCATCTTCTTTAATATTTCATCCTCTTCTTGTTTCCTACTCTTTTCCTCCTCTAGATGTAACCTTGTTTTTTCTTCTTCTTCCTTCTTCTTTTGGAGGATCTCCTCTTGTTCTTCTTAAGAGCTTCCTCCTCTTTCCTTTTCTTTAGAACCCCATTTATCTTTCACATATCCTCTTGCTTCTTCTTTTCCTTCTCTTCTTTTTGTCTGTGCTCTACTTCTTGTTTCCTTTTCTAGCCTCTTCAATTTATTTCTTTCTCTTTTCTTCCTGAAATTCCCCTCTTGGTGTTTAAGTCAACTTTAAACTTCTTACTCCTCACCTCCTCAACATCTTGTTCCTTCTTCCTCTTCAACTTAGCAATATTCTAATTGTTTGTTCATTGTTGGGTCCCTTCTTGAAGTGTATCTGGCACATTTGTTGTGTTAGAAGGGTCTACTTCTTCACTTGGTCCAATTTCTCTAGAGGTATTATAGTAGTTCTTGATCCTTTCTGCGTCCTCCTAGGAGACAGAAGCGTATCACCAAGTATACCTTAGCTTTCAACAATGTTGCTTGCATATAATTCTAGGGTCATATTGGTGATAACCCATCTCACTTTATCTGATTTGATTAAGTTATTTGAATATTGCCTATGCTATACCTTTAAACTCTTCATGTCATATGACTCAATATACAGAGGGAAAATAAGCCATGGTGACACTGACTTCTTCAACCAATGCAATTGTTGGGACAATATTGTGCAAAGACGATAACGAATCTCTTGCATCACTACATTATATGTTACAAATAATGGAAAAAGGTGTGGACTATTATAACCTCCAAATACTCTAATGAAATTACTCTCGAGTGATAAAAACTAGTCTGCAAAATATATTATAGTTTCCTTAGCCTTGTTTGTTATGCAAGATGTCTCGATACCAAATATAATATGATATAATACCGTAATGAAATACTTAGTTATATTTACATACATCCCCTTGTAGCTAGTCTCTGAAAATATCTTGTGGTAGATGTGGATGACATGTTGCTTTTTATTCCATTCCATTCCAGACCCTCAAATTTGTTCTTGGCACAAACTCAATCTAGCAAGTAGGTTGGCATATAAGATTGACACTTTTTTAGTAATTGGTTGACTATAAGGTCAGACCAATTGAAAATATTTCCTTCAATGATTCATGGATAGACCATATCAACCCATCCTTCTTCAAATAATTATGCATTTTAGCGCCCATACATCCTACAACATATGGCCATCAGATATTGAAATACTTTATTCAATGCCTTAGTTCTGTGAATCCCATCAATATTCTAACGAAATATGCTTGGCTCTTGCCACGAGGTCTTCAGAATTTCCTTCGTGGAATGTTGAAGAGAGAAAGAAGCATAGAATTTCAAATTTAGGTATTCCTTCACCTTTGGAAACTTGCAATATGAATGAAGGTCATGGGGATGATATGTGGCCATGTCTTCTCCATTTGTGCTCCTAACAATCATAGTTTTAGGATCAATATATGCACATGGTAACACTAGGTATTGAGAAGTGGACTTGTGGAATCTAGACCTTTTAACATTAATAAACACTTCCCTACCCACTAGATCTTCTAGGACCTCCTTCTTAATGAAGTATTTAAGTATAATATACCATGTCAAGGTGGAGGAATTTTCTATGAAGCATCTTGTGTCTATTAGGATTAGTGCTTTTTTGGTTTTTGGATTATCCCAACACCTTCAATACTATTTTCAATGGCCTCTCCTACAGGTCTTTTGAGTGTACCTGGAGGCATGGTGTCAGTAGAAGATGATAGACTGATGGGATTCGGATCTATAATGCCTGGAAATAAAATTAACTCATGGAAAAGCACACAATGAGTCTAAAATAAAAACCTAATCTAATTAGTTTATTTATGAAAGGTATTAATTGTGGGAGAATAGTGTGCTCGCTTTGCGAGAAAGTGCACAAAATAGACACAAGATTGATCGGACTAGTCATTGAGAGGGAACAATGCACTAACACTATCAAAAAATATTAGCCTTGGTGCGGGGCATAAGTCTAAATATAGAGGTTAGAGGGATAGACACTTGGAGTGTGTAGCGCACCAACACTAAAAAAGGTTCCATAGGTTGGGTGCATGGCACATACATAAGGGCCAAGGATTGGCATGATTTTCCGCTAAAAGTGTGTAGTGTGCTATCAAGGCTAGGTTTCAAGTAATGGGCACATAACACATGCTTAAGGAGAAAGGGAGGTAGGAACTAGGCTCTCAAAGTGTGTTATGCACAAATGAGGAGACTCTATGAGATGGGCACATGGTGCAAGAACGAAAGTCAAGGGTTTGATGGCCTACTAGCTAAGAGAGCATAATGCACATATACTTAGATTGAAGGGTCCATGTGTTTAAAACTGGTGCAATTCATGATAACAAGGGATAATCAAAATTGATTAAGTGTGGGGTAAGGCGAGAAAGAGGACACATAGAAATGGGATGAGGTTAATTATATATGCATATATATGTGTATGTGACTAAGAACATGATGGAATAACAATGGTATAGAAATGTGAATGCTAAAGCCAAAACACAAGAACAAAAATGACACATAACAAGCGCAATCACCAAGTGTGATAGAGGAGGGACTTACCCAAAAGATAGCACACATGCAACCAAGGGTGAGAGGCTTGCCTTGTGCTACAAACATGCATAGAGCTCCAATGAAATAAATGAGTGTGTAATGAGCTCTTAGGGCTAAGCTCTTTATATAATATGGCCACACGTGTGACTAGGATAGAGGTTAGAAGTGCTCCTAGCATAGATCTTTGCAACAAGAGTGACAACCTGCCACTAGAAAGTACACTAGCGGTAGATCAAAGAAGTGCACTTGGAATATGTTCTTGCAACAAGGAGGGTCAACTAGCATTTCAATATGTGTTGGAGATTCTTCTAGAAAGTGTGTTGGCACTGTGTTTGGAAAGTGTGCTAGCTTGTCGAACAAGATGCAATTGAAAAAGAAGAGCACTTGGTTTGCGAGTATAAGTGTGTCATTTCTTAAAGACATTTTGAAAATGAACTTGACTTACTTGAAACATGTAGGAGGTTTTCAAACAAACTTAATATGACCTTAAAGAAAAAAAATAGAAAACATGGTCAAAAGGGGCCCCAAAACTTGATGAGGTCAAAAAATTTGGAGGGGTTGTAGCAACTACAATAGGTTGTAGTCTAGTTGGCCTATGGTTGGGTGTAGATTTGAAGTCCCACCCTTAGTTTTCAGTCATCTAAGTTAATAAAATAAGTATATTCACTTGTACATATGTTGCACTATGATTGGTAAATAATATTGTTATGTGTTATGGAAATGCATGTAACGATAATGTTTGTGGAGAAATGTGATATTCCTAGTTAGCTCTAATGAGATGTTATTTATATGTTCTCATGGTTATGAGGGGTTGGGATGACACTATGCTTTCTATTATTTAGTTGAGTTACAAAGTTTTCTACATGATGTGAATGAATCCTTTATGTACATAGTTAATTATTCCAATGTGTCAATTTCTTGTTCGACATGGTCATCAATATTTAACTAGGTAAGACTATTGAATGTATTCATGTTGTAATATATTACTTATCAGTAGATCTAATGTAGTCTATCTAGGTTTCATTTTTTGGTTAATATGATGCCATTGTACTTGAAATTATAGGGAAGTGATAGCCATGGTTAGGATCACTTGGGTGTCGATTAGCAAGCACAGTGATGGTTTTATTATATAAGGTTAGGATGCATATAATGCTTAAAATGATTGGTTTGGGATAAATATTTTCTCCCTATGGAACTCTAATATTTTACGCAACACTAGGTCTCTAAGGAGGCTTGGGGGAAATTCCTTGAAACCCTTAATGTTCTAATCCTAAATGTTATAGAGAACAAACTTATATGTTGGTTGGGGGATTGCATTAGAACTAATCATCATTATTATATTAATGGAAGGTTTACTATTAATCTAGTGGATTATATTTTAATATCATGTCACACCCCATTACCACTTCATAACCCTTTGGAATGGGTACAGTAGATAGAAAGCATAGTGTTAGGGGCTAGCATCAAACGATGGTAAAGTTCACATCCCACTTTGTGTTAGTGTCAGGATCATTTGAACTATTTTTGACCGAGGTATATAGAAAGAGAACATGATGGAGATCCCTTCCATTTATAAATGGAAAAGAAAGGAATTTCCTGAAGGGCTTGGCCTTTTGGCTACCAAAGAAATTTGAGGTGCCAGACGGCATGAAGGCTAGGTAAGTCTATGTGGATGTCACATAGGTGGAATGGGTAGTAAGGTTGAAAACATGGCATGTTTTTAGTGTGACATGTGGCAAGTAGAAACAACCATTTTTGGAGGCCAAGTGGCTTATTTTTAAATAACATTTGGCATCAAAAATGGATGCCACATGGCAGGGTAATTTCAACCTGATGTCAATGTGACATTAGCAAGACGTTGTGAAGGTAGGGTGATGTGGATTCAAAGAATGTGGACTCTATGTGAACACATGAATGCCCTGGTGGTGCCACGTGATGTGCCTCATCATTTCAAACTACGCCATTGGAAGATTCATGGGATTTTTCCTTGTCTCTTGGCACAAGTAATAGAGGGAATGATCTTAATAAAGGTGTCCACATATGAGATATTTTTTGTTTGCACCTACAACCTGGCATTAGTACAGTTGAATCATCCCTAGTTATGTGCATATTTAATAGAAGCTACAACAAGAGTATTGTCTATTAGCTAACATATAAATTGTAGTAGTGGACTTCGTTAACTATCAGGGAGGCACGGGGTCCTACTATTAGGTCAAACTAAAATTTTGACCTAAAGGGTGGTTGATCTAGTTATGAAGTGAGATGCCATGTGGCACTACCTAATTGGTTACTATTCAAAAGAGAATAGCTTTCAATCCAAGAGTCACATTGAGGTAAGTTTTACATTTCCATAAATCTCTTACCAATCTAGATGTGATGATCTCATCTAAGGTTAATTTATTTAGCCTTGGGAAGAAAGGAGATTTTGTAATCCCATTTCCATAATGATAACATGGAGGTTATAATAATTAAAAGTAACACCTCCTGCCAGTATGGGAAGTATGAGGGGGTGGGAGGGAGAATTACAAGTACCCCCTTCCCTGGCCCCAACAAGCTCAAACTTAGCACATAAACATTTGTAGGTTTATGGTATACATCTGATAAATTGTAGCAGTAAAATAGTAATATTTTTTTTTATGTTTGTAAAGAAGTTATTTCCCATGTGATCTAGAAGGAAATATGGGTACTAATTTAGACTATAATAGCATATCGCCCAGTGGATCACTTTTGTGCCACTCTCCACTCTATGTATGTCCAAGATAAAGTAGACAGTGATGGAGCCTGGATATACTGCAGGTACAATATTGACAAGGCCTATGTTTCACAATTCGTTAATGATTGGGCACTATAATGGAGAGTGTGCCAAAGGAATTAGACTATATACAATAGTACCAAACTCATAGATAGATATTCAACTTGTTACCCCACCTAAGGAACTTGAGAGAAGAAAAAATGAGTAGAAAGAAAACAAGCCTTTGGACAATGCCTATGAGATGGAGAAGTGTTGACGTTGTGATCAACACCCTCTAAAATATTTTCTACTCTTGAATTTTGCAGCCTACTGAGGATCTTACGATTTGTTGTTCCATAGTCACTTCATGGTTGATTGATGTTTTTCTAAATATTTAAGTCTTCTTCCCATTTTCTAACTACCAAACTCACTTTCTCACACATGTTCAACATTTGATGAATTCACGAGCGCACATTTCTTCTGCAAGACTAGCCATGTATTATGTAGTCCATAAGGAATGTGCATTATGAAACCTATGTTGAGAGTCAATACGTAGTCTTCGTTGGAAGTCTCCCTCACTTCAGATGCAATTATACTTCTAATTCTGTGAGTTTTCCCAAATGTCTCTTTTGCACACCTATTTTTTCAAAAGTGACATTTTCATGTTCAAGATAGTTGTTTTTTATTTTTTTCACTTTAACAATTGGTGTTCTCATGTTATCTTCATTTTGGCTTGTGTGGCATTCAATTTCTTAAGTTTTTTCAAGCATTTTTTTCACTTTTTCTTACTGTTACATGTGTCATTTCTAACTATTTTCACTCCTATAGGTGTCACACCTCTACACATCACAGGAGGTAGTTATATTGCACTCTTATTCATTATATGGTCCTATATATCATAAGAATATGTGCTAGACACATACCTATATCTTACCACACGTTTTGTTCATAGTCGACAATTATTTCGCAACTTATATCCTAAGTGTCACAACGTGGCCTTTCAATTATCACACTTAGAAAAATGTGTCAGTTTGTTATCATTTCAAGGTGTGATTGATGTCGATTATTCTTGTGCATTCCCCTAGATTGTATTAATTGCTTCCATGCGTGTGATATATTTTTTAGCCTTGATCAAATTATTTTCCCTCGATTACTCTACTAGTCCCACACTTAGCTATTTTGGAGCTCTTCTTGGGCCTACTTCCTAATGCAAGTTATGAAAGCTTCAATCCTTCACTAGGTGATGAGAACTACCTATTAATTAGCCTTATTAATGATATATCTCCCTCCTATAATTATGCATTGAATCCTATTCAAGGTCAAAACCTTAAAATTATAGTCACCTAACCCTTGTTGCTTGTACTGACCCACTGCACTAAGTTTTGAGCAATTCTGCCTTGTATGGTGCATGGATAATTTATAGTGTCCCTATGCAAAATAAAATTGTGCCATACAATATTTCTCCCCTCTCATAGGGAATTAAGACTCTCCTTGGGAAAAGTAACTTGGTTTATGTTTCTTGCCTTAACCAACTACGTAATTTCCTCTTTCAGTGAGCCTTCCTAAGTGTTGGGCACACTTCTAGTGAATAGTAAACCACTATTGAAGAAAATTGCACTAGCCTAGGTGTCAGGGTGCACTTTTGATGAACATTCATCCACAGTGGAAGAAACTTTCACCAGAATTGAAGCCTCCCTCACAAGAACAATCCATGGTACACTTTTAGTGCCTACACTTGCTCCCACTATTGTCTGCAACCCCTCACTGCACCCAAGGCTTGATCTGCTTTCCTCCCTTGGTACAAAGTGTACTACTAGTAGGCATTCAATCATTGTTGAATAACATTGTGCCCTCCCTTAATATTTCCTCCTAGTTATAGCACATTGCAAAGTTATAGTCATCAAGCCATCCAACTTTGTCCACTAGATTCTCTCACTACTCCAACATTGAGTTATGCCCTACCTATTAGGTAGATGGTGAACTTTTATACCATAATCAGGGCCTCCCTTAGTCACTATGAAGCTCAAATTCACTATCACTATGTTTTTCCCCATTAAACCTACTGCATGGCGTAGTATTAGTAAAAAATCTCATCACATTGTCCCTGGCACTTTCTTAGTACACTAGACCCTAAAGAGCCCCTACTCATAGCTCATGGAATAGTTTTAGTGAGTAGTGGTACCTTCCTCAACCATTTTTGAGCTCAATTGTACCATCCTTATCATGTCTTCCTCTCTCAGTCCTCACACAGTCGCATCACAAGAAAATTCTTCCATGAGCAAAGTAGAGATAGAATAGATGATTTGAAGATTAAATTTTCCTTGTTATAAGTTTTATTCATTGGAAGGTATACCACCTCAAAATGGCAAGATTATTCTCAAGGAAGATGTCAAGGATAAGGAACAAAGGACACTTATAGAGAAAAAGCCCCAAAGAAGAACCACCATGAAGACATGAAGTATTTCTTGGACCATGACAGATTGAAGACATTACATGATATTTCAGAAGGTATTGATATTTATCCAAGACCTTTTGGAGGTTGAATATGAAGTGTTGATCAAATATATCATCAAGAATACAAGACATAGAAGCAAGGAGAACAACTTGTCATGGCCACATCATCATGAAGTTCCATGTTATCAATGCCAAGTCATGGATTGTACAAGTTTCATCACAGTGTAAAATGGTGTCAATGTGTCTTTCCACATCATTCGTGGATGTAATGATGTATTTTCAAGAAAAGTAAAAAATGTAAATGTGTGGAATTCCAAGAGTCACATGCGGAATATGAAAAGTCACATGTGGACCTAACAGTCAATAAAAGTTTAAAGTTCATTTAGAAGTCCAAGAGTCATGAGGGTAACTCAAGATTCATAAGGGGAAGGAAATCTCATTCCTCTTACTATAAATACAACCTCATAACTCAACCAAAAGGATTTTGGAGGCTTAGGCTTTGGAGACCTATCCTTGGTTTCTCTAACTTGACATTGGAGAGAAGATTGTTCTTTGGAGAAGTGAGAAGTGACTTAATGTTCCACTACTGGAGCTAGTATATCATCTTTGTAACTATGTACTTATTTATTTCACCTAATAATCATAATCTAATTAGGTCAACACATTTTCATGCATGTATCGTGAATATTGTAAGGTTATATTTTAGATGTTTGTTGTATATGTTTTGTTAATATGTACTAAATAAATTGAACTACGTCATTGGCTTTGGTGCTTATCTTGTTGAATGTGTTGTATTTTCCTTAATGATATTTATGTCTATTTGAGCTATTTTTCTAGATAACTAATGAATATTTCCTTGCTCTCGTGTGCCTCTCTTAGGATAGTACTATTACTTTCCTTCTAGAGACTCACTCTTGTCTCCCCTCTCATGAAGGCCTCCTTTTACACATTACAATTGGTGGTTCACAATGTCAACTTACTTGTTTATTCGAAGGTTATGAGTATAATCTCTTATGTTATCCATTGAAACCAAGGAAAACCTTAGGTTATGGTGGTCATGCCTATACTCTAGTTGGGGATCCTACTCCAAACAGTGTGAGGTCTAATTGGGACTTCACATTAGGGACACCCCTTGTATGTTGACGGTATCTAGCACTGTCAACAAGAAGGAATGCACTTAGTTGGATGATTTAGGGGTAGAGATATGGATAACATTGCAAGAAAGCACTGAAATGAAGGATCTTGATGTAAAAATATTCCATTCCCAATAACGAAATGAAACCATTAGTGGCGGCATGTTTTCCTTGCCACCATTACAATGCCACACCATAGTGTTAGAAAGTACAATATTGAGTGAACAGATCAATTAGTGGGATTCAAAATGATAGTAATTGGTGCAACAAGTTGAACAACTACAGGAAGAAGTCATATAGGTTACCAATGATCTTATTGTTTCCCAGAGCTTGGCACATAATATAATAATTGGGAGTGATCCACCTTTCCAAGCTCCCTCGATACAATTAAATGCAACTAATAACATTCTAATCATGGTAACCAATCTTGAGGCTACTACACATCATACCAAGGACACATTTGAGAAATTCAAGGCCAAGAATATAGAATTCCTCCCTTCTACTTCTCTCCAATAGAAACAAAGTGACTTAGGGATGAGCCACAAATTGTGTTGGGGGACTTTTGGGGCATAGAAGGGGTGGAGGAATTTTAGTGTAGAATATGGGGGCCTAGAGAACATTTTTTTATTTTTATTTTTATTATGGAAGCACTACACATGAAAGAGACAATATCATGAGTAGAAGACTTCATAGAGGTTCAACAAGTTTGTGCTTGATGTACCACACAAAGGCTCGATAGATGGAGGTTTCAAAGAATAATACACAGTAATTGTTTCATACCATAGCTGACAAAGTATCTATCAGAACTTCAGGGTAGTTAGATAGGGGGTTAGGTGGCAAATTTGGTCCAGGATGGTGGTTGATAGTTGAGGAGGGAACGCGTGATAATGGCATATTTGGGTGAGTTGGCAGGTTGTGCTAGCAAAATATTTCTACTGATGGATCTTAGCATCCTCCATGATAAATAGGATTATTGTTGTTAATCAAGGTTTCTAAATTCTATTCCCAATTCTATTCTAGTGCATTGTTGGGTTTTTGTTTTGTTTATCTAAATACTCTGTCTAAGTATACTCCATCTCAGTATTGTACATTTTGAGTCTATTGAAGAATATTATGGTGAGTTCTCAGATGTTGTCTTGTGAAAACCTTGTATGGGTCTAAACTCTATGGTGTTTCCAAAAGGTATTAACTGAGCATGCTTTTTCTGAAATCTATTGTTGAACTTATGTACTATATATAGTTCTTTGTTGATTAATATGAATATAATAACTCGACAGGAGTTTCGGTCCCAACTGTATGTTTTTTGTGTAAAAGTTGAGTCTAATGGTGAATATCAAGGAAGGAATTCAAGTTTGTATTTTATTTTTTGTTACTATAGCTATTTTTGTTACTGTGAATCTTTAGACCAATGTATAAAGAATGAACCCAAATTTTTCTACTTCATATTGAAGGATTGGGTCCTCAAATAAATTGTAGGACAGGTGTAACTATTAATGTATAAATAAATTTGATTATGGAATTGCACACATAAAAGGTCAAGAATATCCATGTTTAATCCATGGGATATCTACAACATTTTGGGTTGGGACTTTCTAAGCCAAGATGGCCTCATATCTCCTCAAATCCCTACATTATCTGCACAAGCTCTGTAATCCCATTAGATACCTTGGGTGAGATCTCACCTACTTGTGGGTGTTGCCAATGCTCGTATCCTTGGGGGTTTTACTAGAAACTCCTAACCCTGGTTCCCCTTCACCTCCCCCCCCCCCCCCCGCGCCCCCAACACACTTTTGCCAACAAGCACACAAAATCAAGTACATGTAATCAAGCAGCTATAACACATAATAAAAAATTCAAATTTCTAACCAAATTGATAGTTTACATAAACATTCATTTTGCTTGACATCAATTAAAATCAACTGAGCTTTTAAATCAATATAAATTTTGAAAATTTTACTTGCAATAATTCCTTTATTGAGTCCGAGAGGTGCTCTACAACCTAGTATTAGGGAGATTTGTAGGAATTAGGTATAATGTAAGAAAGATTGTATGTCAAACAAATTTTAAATACTTTTTAAATATTTTAGTTTAATTTAATTTTATAACACTTCTTAAACTAAACCATAAAGAAAAAAGGTATTGGGGAGATGTAGTGGTGTAAAAAAATAATTATGTAGCCATATTTAATTTTAATTAATAAGCACATAGAAACATAATACTTACAATAAAATTGAAATATAAAAAGATTCTTAACCATGTATATGGATATTATTAATTTGCAAATAGGCTTTTTTATGATACCATGGGTCAATATCATGGCTTATTAATACCACATACCCAAACATCATTACTCATTCAATAAATAATATATAAATATAATAATATAATATAACTATATATATATAAATAACTATACAAATATAATAGTAATATATGTTTTTATTATTTTAACTTATATTTCTAAATTAAATCTAAAAGCAAACCATGTGTGGGGAATGTTGGAATCTTGTAACAATTGGCAGAATAAAATAAATTAAAATTAAATAAATAAAAATAAATAAAAAATAAATATTATAATATAATAATCATATACATACATTTAGACTCGGGAAAATCACACCAAAAAAAGATTAACTAGTATGGAAGAGATGTTATATATGTAACATTTACAACTCAAATTATACATATATAAGAATAAATTAATAAAAAATGTAATTAATTTACTATGTAAAAAAAATAAAATAAATAAAAAAAAAATAATGAAAAAAAGCAACCTTATAAGAATAAAATAATAATAAAAATAAAAATGGCCCATGGTATTGACCCGTGGCATTAATAACCTATGGCATTCATGTGGAATACATTCTATTTAAAGGGGGAAATTAAACCAGCCTAGAGTCATCTTAGCTTCGAATCTACCAAGACCCTAGAGGGATCAAATTTCTTGATATATAAATCTATTTTAGAGTGAAAAGGGATTTGATTGTAGATCCAAAGTTAAGATGTATATAAGATGGTATTTATATTGTTTTATATAAAATTAATTTATGCTATCAGATTACAATAATATAGTATATTTTCTATAATTTTACAATTATAATAAAACTAGCCTAGATCCATCTTAACTCGGAATATACCAAGTGTTGAGAGGGATCAAAAGTCTTGAGGTGCAAACCTATTTTAGAGTGAAAAGAGATCTAGTCCCTCTCGGTTCTTGGTAGATCTGGAGTTAAGATGGATCTAGGCTGGTAAGTAAGCTTAAGTTGAATTATACTTACAACAATTTTTTGTAAGTTTCAAATTGGATGCACTCTCGGTTGAACCTGATACCCAAAGATTGATTGAGTCATAAATTCCACATTAAAATAGTTATGTTAATGTTTGACAAAATTAAGTAGTGGAAACTCAAATTAATGTAAAAATCACTAGTTTGGGTACATTTTTAGTGGTATCTGACACCCTTAACTTGTAAAAAGAGCTTCTGCGTAAATCACATAAAAAGATCATTGTCGACGCGTTTCGAACCAACCAGTGTGGTTCATCGTCAGGACAAGTTGAAGAAACAAATCTGGCCTAGCAATTGTAGAATTGAGGCTTCTGTGATCCATCATAATTGTAAAAAGAGCTTCTGCGTAAATCACATAAAAAGATCATTGTCGACGCCTTTCGAACCAACCAGTGTGGTTCATCGTCAGGACAAGTTGAAGAAACAAATCTGGCCTAGCAAGTTAAATAGACTGAGCAGAGACTCCAACGGCTACATAACAGCTATATTTGACTTTAGGACCTAGGTCATAATTATATTAATAAATTTAATCTAGTTATTATTTATATAATATTAAGTTAATAATATAATATTTTAATTCCTTGAGATAAGATAAATTAGGTTATATTAATAAATTAAATCTAATTATTATTTTTATAATATAAAGTTCATAATATAATGTTTTAATTAGGTATGATTAATATATGAGCGGATATTATTAAAGGAAATTTAATTTGTTTAAATAAAATAATGGTTATTTAAAAAATTTTACTATTGAATTAATATTTTAGAAAGAATAATTTAAGTTATATATATTATTAAATCTAGTCCTATTATTATTTTTATAATACTAAGATAATAATATTATATTATATTTCTAGAGATAAGAGAAATTAGGGATAAAAATAAATGAGTAAATATTAAAAGAATTTTATTTGCTTGAAAAACATAATATTAATGGTTATTTAAAAATTACTTTTAAAATATTATTGCTTGAAATACTTCTTTGGAATGAATAATTTAAGTTATGTAAGTAATTATAATATATGTTTTATTTAAAAATTATTAAAATTTTAATTTATTTCAAGATATACTATATATCTATATAAGCTATCATTATACTACTTAGACTAGATCTAATAATACATCATAATTTAGATAAACTAATCATACTAACATGATGAATTAAATAATAAAGTACTAAAATCGGAAAAAGACCTATATCTGAGATAAAATCTACATAAAAATAAAAATAACTTAGACTAATACCTAAAACGAAAAAAAGGCCCTCAATGGATACAGGAGGAATACACTAAAAAGAGAAGAACACAACGATGTCAACGAAAAATCAACTCGAAAAGACTAAACCAAACACACACAGATAAAGCACCTAGGATGGCCAGAGGGGGGGGGGGGAAAGAAACCCTAA
>APFE031004936.1:0-20460 GCA_000404065.3 Pinus taeda | reverse complement strand
AAGCTTCCCTTTTACTTCAGATCTTTTTTGTTTATTTTTTGATAGGTTTCCAGAGACGAGGCCTACATTTGATCGTTCCCCTCCTAAGACAATGACTAAGGTCCAGATGCACATGTGGGGCTAGATGATGCTTAAGAGGGGCCTGTCAAAGTATCCGGAAAGGATTTCCGCCCAAGCACTAGTGCTAGTGGCCAATAAGTTTGACCATGTGTTTATCTTGTTCTCGTTTCCATATGCGGGGATTGATTGATTGGAGATAGTGTCCCAACATCCTCTTCACATCAACAAAGCCTCCATATGATAGAGGTAATATTAGTATTTTCTTTAAATTAATATAGTTTCATTTTATTGTTTTAATTAATTAGAATAAAATTTATTCTAGCGCGTTCTTTAACTTTTTTATTAAATTGTTTAATGAAATTATCTAATTATTGTTGTGTACTATATATTTTGTAAGCATCGACACATTCCATGGGGACATGCCTCCTCCCCCACCAGATGGAGAAGATGAGGAGATGAGTGAGGCCCAAGAGGGTGAGGCACATCTTTAGGGGGGCATGGGTGACCGGGCCCATAGGGTTAGTATGAGATTTCAGATGGACTACTATGACATAATGTATTGGGTTTTAGTTGAGGAGGGATTCTACCCTGTGAGGGCTTGAGACAACAGTGCAGATCCTAGGTCTGTGGATCTCTATAGGGACTGTCTGCGTGAGATGATGTCTCTTATGCATCATATCATTAAAGCTAGTAGGCTACTATCAGCGATGAGGGATGCAAGGCATGTAGCGGAAGATACATCAAATCATGATGATGAGGGTGGTGATCATGAGGATGAGGGTGTTGATCATGATCATGATTATGAGGGTGGTAATCATGATGACTTTGGTAGTACTACCCCATCATATCATGGTTTCCATGGTGTCGGTAATCCTTCTACTAGTACACCTCCTCCTCAGTCGCCTAATGATCAAATGTCGAAGTTAGAGGATGTGCCTTATGTTTCTCCTGACAGAGCAGACCAACCATCTCCTCCTCCACCTCAGATTCCATCAGACATTGAAGCAGTAGTTGACCATCCATAATCTTCTATTGTAGATCATCCACCTCCTCCTCCACCTCAAACTTTGATAGACGTTGAGGTAGTAATTGACCATCCATTGTCTTATGCTATAGACCCAGCTGACATTACTATATCTGTTGTATCGGATATTTGATTACAGTTATTAACTTGTTTATATATATATATAGATATATATTGCATTTTTTTGTTCATGTTTATGTACTTAATTTATATGTTGGTGTTGATGTGTATATTGTGAAGTCATGTTATATATGTTCATTTAATGTGTTTCTAGATAGATGTGTATGTGATAATAGTTATTTTCCATGAGATATATAGTAATTTGAGGATGTATGTGGTGGTGATGTTACATTACAATGTTTTTGTTTTGTTAGATGTGATCACGATGATGATGCCTTGTTAGTTTATTAGATTTGTGTGCCAGCTAATGATGTTTATATCTGCTAGAGATGTTTAAAACTAGATGATGGTAGTGAATTTGAATGTGTATCTTAGATGATGTTTACGTTTATTTGATGGTTATCATCATGATGTTTATTTTTATAAAATAATACTTATTATAGATTATGTATTGGTGAAATTATATCAAACTTTTATATATGAAATTGTATGCAAAACATCTTACTTTAAAAAAATGCAAAGATATTTTTTATAAATTACAAATTTTAGTATGGTTGAAACTATGATTGTAAAATTACAATAAATATTTTTCTATTGTTTAGATAGTTTATTCATTTTCATTCTAACTTAATTAATAAAATATTTTAATACTCACAAGGAAAAAATAATTAAAGGTAAAATAATTTAATTAGTTCTTAATAAGACGAAAATGTGTAACTCATTCAATTTTTAATAAACTATTCAAAAATATAATTTAACCAATTCAATATTGGTTTCTAAAATTCAATCTATTGTTAAATTTAAAAAAAGCTATTGTTAAATTTGAAAAGGTAAGTTGGAATTTTTTATAAATCAATTTAGATTTAATATAACTTAAAAAAATTATATTGTTTATATAAAAATTTAATTTAACTACTAAGTCAGAGATTTTCAAGAAATTTAAATTTAATATTTATAGCAAACTCTTACCACTTTGAAATAGAAATCTCTCCTCTAAAAATGGAGGATCAAGAAAATGTAAGAATAAGGCTTGTGAAGTTACATGTAGTTGGGGATTTACTCAATTGGAAGTTCTCCTTTAAAGAGGCAAGTGAATTTTTTTCTAGTAATAAAGATATAACATTTTGGTGCTATTTTCGTTCTTTATTTGCTATTGTACTAGTTTAAATTTAACTCTTTTTAATAATAAATATGAGTTAAATAATACAAAAATCATATTATATTATATTTAAACTTTTGACAAATGATATATTTGATTATTTCTTAATTAACAACTCAAGAAATATTTATTTTTCCACATACTTATTACGAGATAGTCACTAAAATTAATGTTTTCACGTTTCTCCTAGCTAATATTGCATCATGTTCACAATGATAAAGATATGACTTCTTTAAATAATTTATTTATAAATACATAAAAATAGATATTTATTTTACATAATCTAAATAGGAAAGAAAAATGAATCACCAAGTCTATTTGAAAGTCAATCAAATGCATCTTAATCACCATCACATTATTTATTATTTAATTCTTAGCCATAAAATATTTATAAATTCAACTTTTATTTATAATACCATTGAAAAGAAAAGTCAAAACCTCTCATGCATCCATGTAAGCCCATTTGTTTCTCTTATGGTCCAGAAAAAGATGTAATCAACATTTTATACATGCATAAGACCTCCTTTTAGTTTACATAATGTCGCAAGCACTGTAATTTAAATATGGTAAACATGACTTTACCTCTCATGTCAATAATTTAATCTTATATATTAATACATAATTTTTTCATTGTTAAAGTCCTTATAGAGTTATCATTACATGATTTATATTGATTTTGAACTAAACAAGAAGAAAAAACATGTGAACTCATTAATAAACCAATAAATATCTAAATTGAGACTAAATCTTCAATGTTACTTCTAAATTCACTATTTTCTGATTTTGATTATATTTTTCTCATTTTCCTATTTGAGAAAGATTGTGACCTTGAATCCTTATTATCATAGATATCGTACACAATTGGAAATACTTGGTTTTAAATGTAAAAATGTTTCCACTAAAAAAGATGTGTAAAAAAGTTTGTGAATCTTACCAATTATATAAATTGCCAACAAGGCGAATAAAAAAACCATATAATTAGCAAAATAAAGAAAATAAAAACATACAACAATAGTATAAATGATGAAATAACACAAGTGCATATCACTCTATGTTGCCATTGCCCTTATTATCTTCCTCGCTTGGCGTGATAACATGGTTGTTCTCAAAAATATGTTTTGATCTAGGGCCGTGTCTTAATACGAATCACCAATCCCTATCCAACATATATGGGTAAAAAAACACCTATTTTCAATGTTTTGGGAAAACATAAGGCTCCCTAGCTTCATGCCATATATTTCGAGAGTTGATAAATATCATCCCACTATTGTGATCCCCCTTTACATTATTCCAATCAAAAGCGTCCCACCACTTGCACCTAAAAATAACACATTGGAATGAAGAGAAGTCCACTTGAATGATCTCTTTTATCTTTCCAACATAACCTAACATCCCCTGCATTAGGTTTTGATTATTGTGGCTAGCAACACTAGATTGGTTGAACTCCACTTCCACTCCATAGTCTTGTGTCATGCATCTATCATTGGCATCCTCCATGCGAAAATGATGTCCATATGCCCACAAAGATAGGAATAAATGCACCTATAAAAAGTGAAAAAATCATAGTGTCATGTGCCTAATAACCCGGACATCATTAAATATGTGTGTGTGTGTGTGTGTGTGTTACAATTCAAAGGTGCAATATGAAGTTAAAAATATAAAAAAAGAGATTATAATTACCGCACCCATTACCTATGTTTAGCGCATCTTCTTCAGTATGCGAGTAATGACCGGATGCATCATATTTCTCTCTAATTTGAACAACAACACAATTGTTAGGGCATGTCAATGGCATATTTTCTTTTAAATGATCAGAACAAGGCACGCTTCTACCATTCAACCATTTGAATTATTTCTTTTCATTGTCTCATTTCCTCCTCTTCATTTCGTACAATGCAACCCAAAATTGTTAATGGCTTCAAATCAAACCAATATATATATATATATATATATGAGATCAAAATATGCCTTGATATGAGGTTCAATGTGAATAGTTACTGTGTAGAAATTTGACAAATGATAAACCACTAACTCTTTATCATGTGCCTCTTTCCATTTGTTTCGAGAAGCTCCCCTTCTCTTTTGTCTTCATCCCTTTCGTCGTCCCAAATCACCACACTTGTTGTGTTGTCAATATGCTTGATGTACTCACTAGCATAATAGACTCATACGATATATAACCCTCTGCCATAGAATCTTAAAGTTTTTCCCTTTTTTGGACAAAACCTTTAAATTTATCCATGTGCCTCTCTAAGAAGAACATCCAATGACAAGAAACCATCCCAAGTAATTCAACCTCATGTGCTAAGTGAATTAGAAGATGAACCTGCAAGTCCATGAAACTCGTCGGCAGTTCCTTCTCAAACATACAAACAATCTTAGCTATCTCTTGATGCCACTGTGGAATGCTAGCCATATGAATATCCTTTGATGTGATGCAACGTACAAATGCAGATAATTTAGATATCGCACGTCGTAGGTCTTGGGGGAAGCCATGGTTCACACACCCATGCACGAGCAGAGGATAATGACAATGCATAGTAAATAGTACATTATACAAAAAATAATTATAAAATATTCCATTGCATAAAAATAAAAACAAAAATAATAAAATTATGTTTTTGACATCAGTACTCTTAAAAGGTTCAAATAGTCATGTGATTTCAACCTTGATAAATGGTCTTCCATAGTGAAGCAATGTCGTAGTGAAAACCCATGTAAAGAAGGCACCCTCACACTCATTATAACTTCCTTTTCCAAAGAAATATCATTTTTCTTTAAAATCCGTGGGACATCACCTTCTTTGAAAGACCAAGAGGGACTAGCCTCTCCTCTATTTTTCTTGTTTTTGCCAATGTTTCTTTTTAGTTTTTGAAGAAATAAGGTATCTCTTAACAACCAATCTGTCACTTTATTTCGATGATATGTGCCTCCATAAAGAAGATGAAACATTTTTAAATAGATGATTGGGATATATTAAGTGGTAAATCTTAAGATGCTCCCAAGATGGGAGCTCATAAAATATAGATTTCCTTTTCATCCCAATGGGAAATTTCTCAACATAGGTGTCGAAGAATTCTGAATCACTGAACATAGGCTCCCCATTTGAATCGAACATTTTTCAAACTCCTTCTCCTTCTCTCTCTCATATGCTCTAAGCCATTCAGCTGGCGCCATTATTACGGGCCTTTTGGTTCTCTTTATTTTACCATTGAAAGTGGATGTTTCTCTTCTGTAAGGGTGTTCTTTTGGGAGGAATACCTTGGAGCATTCATACATTAGCTTTCGTAGGTGGTCGGACCACCTAGCCTTTAGAGAAGGTCCACAACATTTACATCCATGATACCCTTTTGTTACAAGACCTGCAAAATTATTATATACATGCTAACACGTTCGTGACCATGAAGATCAGAACAATTGCAATGAATTAAATTAAATATATGTGAAATAATATTATTACATATATAAACAAATCAATAAAAATGTAATTTACCAGAGCAAACTCCTAAGCTTGGATAATCATGTATGGTGTAAGCACATATGTCATACAACGTAAAACTCATCTCTATTGCGATGGGCCTTAATACATCATACACATATATCCCTTCCCATAATTCCTTTAATTCATCTACCAATGGTTACAAGTAGACATCCATATTCTTCCCTTGTCTTCTACTAAGGACTATGAGAGCCAACATAAAATGTGCATTTTTCATAGACAACCATGGGGGTCATTGTTATTGATCACTACGATAGGCCAAACAGAATAGTTGGTGTTTTGGAGGGAATATGGGTTGACGCCATCCATGGCTATGCTGACTCGTAGAATTCATACTTCATCCTTGAATTTTTCAAGCCATGTATCCCCTATATGCTTCATGTCTCTTAAAGTTGTTGGGATTCTCATAACTCCTGACTCGCTTTTGTGTGAGGCATGTCATCCCTGCAACATAACTAATTCTTTGCAATGAAAGAGCCTTTGAATCCTTGGGATTATAGGCATGTGCCTCAATATCTTATGAGGAGGACCATGTGATTTACCCCTTTTTTTAATTATGGTACCTTTCATGCCCACATTTCAGACATATCTCTTTGTCTACATATTCTCCTCTATATAAAATACAATCATTCGGACATGCATGATATGATATGTACTCAACACCCAACATTTTCAACAACTGCTTTGCCTCTTCGCAACTACCCAACAAGACATTATCACTCAGAAGAATCTTATCTTTGAAGAACTGGCAGTTGGTGGGGAATATAATTGTGCAATGTTAATATTTAACCTTTGTAAAATCAACTAGTTTTAATGTTGATTGTGTGACAAGATTTCTCAAAATATAAGACTTGATCGATCATGCAGGTGAATTACCTCAATATTGTCGAGAAACATGCATTCAACATGCCAAACTTTGCTTTCAAGTTGTACAACAACATCGTTATCCCAAGCTAAGTATACTTTGACTTACCACCAAGTCCAAAGAGAGGGGTGGTGGAAGCATATTTCAAGAATTTTAATAAGATATCAATAATATGAACATCATCCCCTAACTCACTATTCTAGAATGCATTTAACAACATTTCCTTCATGGCAGTCGTATCCTGTAAGTAATCATCTATACCAACCTCTATTTGATTGCCTCCATTTCCAACTTGTGATGAAGAACTACTATTATTGTAGTCATTCCTAATTGGTGAATATGGACGTAGTGGGAATTGAATAGGTGGTTGATTCAACCATTCTTTATATGTTTCCTCTCTGAGACTTGCTCATAATGTAATCTTCTCTTGAGTTGATGTTGTATTGGGGTGAAACAGAATATGGTAGGTGGGTTGCTCATCATCACTAGAATCTTAATTTCAAAAAATACTGAGCATTATTAGTACAATATCAATGATATTAGTAAGCATGTCAATTCAATTGGTTTGTTGAAATTACATTATACCAAACAACTATTACCATCATTGATCTAAGATTGTGGTTGGAAGATGCCATGTTCCAATTGACAGGGTGAAGATGTTGCCCATTTTTATCTACCAACTGCTTGTGATATGCTACTCTTGATAAGAGCTTCCAACGTTTTTGAAATGGAGGAATATTTTATGCATTTGAACTCGATTCTGAATCAGGATCCTACAAATTTGGATATATTTTTATTCAAATTGGCATGGATTAAAAAAAAAAAAAAATCAATTAGATAATCGAAATATAAATAAAATCTAAACTTATTGGAGATGGAAAGGGATAACTACGTGAAGGACTTTGATGAGCAATATGGAACGAGCTGGAATTTGAAGAATTGGTCATTTGATATTATTGAGAATTTGTCCCCACATTTGAGAAAAATCAGAAATAAAATTATGTGCATATCTAAAATCAATTTCGAGAAACATATACCCACAATCTGAATTTCAATATAGTTTTCAAACCATTTTTCAAGAATAAAGTGGCTTTAAGCGGAAAATGTATACTATGAACTATTGTAATTCATATGGATGCATCCTAAAGGATAATTTGATGTTAATATGCCATTTTATGTGAAAATAAAATTTCAGATAGTTTTTAAACCCCATATGTGCTTATCAAAACAAATTGCATTGATGTGTTTAAATCATCACAGCCTTGGAGCATTCAAATAATACTTGCACACTTTTTCGACGTCTGAAAAATGCAAAATATGTTATCATATTGGTGCTCTTGTACAAAAATGCACTGATGTGTTTAGATAAAAACAACACTAGTACGAACCTATTTCCGGAATTTAGAAAATAAAAGTGAATTTTATCATCTTGATGATATTATAACAATTACAACAACCACAAACCATACTATTGCATTAAAATATTAATCGCACCATTTCAGGATTTCGAAAAATAAAAAATAAAAATGTATCATGTCGATGCATTGACAAAATTGGTGCCCGACAATGTCGGTGTGCTTCTCTTATAAATGCACAGTTAAACACCCATTGTGTTTAATGGAATAAACACATTAGTGCATTTATTCAAATAAACTCATTGGTTACCAGAGCTTTTTTTGGCTAAAAATTATTTGATTTAGGTATAAAATATATTCATTGGCTTCTGTATTGAATGGTACAGGTTGTATATTGATAAAAAAAATCTCTGAGAAGGTGTCAAGTAACATAATATTGATTGAAAAAATGATAACACATAAAAAGAAAAAAACAAATTCTTTGTAAATTCTTTACAAAATTAATATGTTTGAACTATACGTAAGTTTAACTAATATGTATTGGTTAGTTTGTGTCATGTAGAAATATAAAATGAAGAAGGTTGATAAGATTATTTCTAATCTAAGTGCAGAAGATCGTAAAAGCCTGATAGAAAAATTGTAAAAGGATAAATCAAGTGAATGAAAAAATATTGTTCAATATGAGTTTTGTTTTTTGAATTTTCATTAATAGTATACATAAAAATATTAGATAGCATGTTTCAAACAATCTATTAATTCATATGTGTTTAATGTTCTACAGGGAGCAACAACGAAGGAAAAGATCAATGTTGTTCTAAGAAAAGAAAAATTATAGAACATGTAAATGACGATAAATTGGTCTTTAGCTCATCTGGAGTGGTGTTGGAGGTTAATGAAAGGAGGAATTTTTTTAACAAAAATATGAGGGATCTAGTGGAACGAATGTATAGACGTACTTTCCACTTACAATACAAAAATCAATCCAATGATTCCAAGAACCAAATTATATCTAAACTATAGGAAACATTTCAAGAGCAATAGTCAATGAGACATGTGAGGTTTGTAATAGCAAAAGCATACAACAACAAAAAAAGAATCATTCAAAAGGTAATATTTCTAATTAAAATGATTTTCTAGAATTATATGTATATATTACTACAAACAATTCATTTATTAATATCAATTTTGTTATATTTAGTTTTCATATATCAATATAAAAATAGTTTATTGCTTTGTTCAAGAAGATTATGAAAATCCAAAATGATCGACGAGCTTATATGAAAAACATGCCAATACGAATGTCCAAAAAAGAGTACATTGAGAGATGGTCAAACAAATGGACGTAACTGCATCACAAGAGGAGCCATCTCAACAATAACATGCTTCAAATGTATGTAATCATGATTGACTTTGTACATATAAAAAAAATAATTTAGTATTAAATATTAATATTTAAGTATTTTCTTGCAGAAAAGAAAACAAAATGGAACTCATTCAGCACATAAAATAGGACAACAAGGAAGAAAAGGGTTGATATCAAATTTTGTGGATAATTGTTAATATTTCCTTCTAACAACTCAAGATTTCATTTTTGTATAGTGTAAATTGTTTTACAACAACCATCCTTGAATGTCTTCAAATAGGTGCTAACATATAAAGAAGAGCCATCGAAAGAATTGATTAACATTGGGTTAAATATGGATTGTGAGTATATGTTGGCATATCAAAAATTAATTGTAAAATTTGTAAGTATCTATGTTGTTTTACTTCTCTGATTTTATAACTAACAAAAAAAAATCCTTTATACTAAATCTATGATTTATAATGGGGTTTCAAACATGCAGGAAACAAAGTATGGAAATACGCCAATGGAAGACTTGTTGCAACAAGGAATGTGACTTGGTTTTGAAACCATGTGCATAGTTTATGAGTCACTTGGTGCTATGGTACATTGCTATTCAATTTACATTGATGTATATTATTTATTTTGATTTTCATTATTCTCACCAATGTAGATACACTCATTACACTTTATTTTTATGTTTACAGATGGAAGAAGATGAAAACAATCGATGCAACCAACAAAACATTTATCCAAATAACCTATCATGGAAGTAGCTCGAGCACTGACAACAGTTCCAGTAAAGAATGATGATCTATTTGGATATCAATGCAACTTGTTATATTTTTTGAAATAATTGTCTATGAAAATTAGACTTTTTGTTTAATGTAATGGACAGTGTCTCAATTGAAAGACAAGCGGCTACCAATAACAATCCCATTTTGTATGACAAAGAGCCTCTTACTGATATATAATAAAATAAATTTTAATTTATTCTATTGTTTTATCCAATGTCATTATGAAATGTTACACCATTGATTAAATATTATAATGAAGAGATGTGAAATATGATAATATAACAAATTAATCCAAACATCATATACAAATGCACTAATCAAATTTTAATTTATATGAATATTGTTACAAGATATATGTCAATTTTTTGATGAATCACATATAGATGTTTCCAAAAAAGAGAAAATCTCATACAAAAAATTGATGTGTTCATAACATAAAAATGCATGGGCGCGTTATGCTATATATTTTTTTTAACTGAAACGAGTATTTTTATTTATAAATGGCCAAAGCCAGAGCAAGAATTACAATTCACTGTTTCTCTCATTGCATTTCTCTGCTTTTTCTAGTCCTCCTAGCCCTTTTAGGGAATGATTGTCATTTTCAGTGCCCCTGCATTTATGTTGATCATACTTTTTTCAAGAGTGCATCCTGCATTTGCTAACCTGTCTACTTCAGTATTTAAATCTCTGAGGATATGGAAGAGATGTGCTGATGAGAATTCCTTCACAAATCTGTTTACTCTTGTTAGCTGCTTGTTTAGGGCTGGATCTTTGAGGCCTTTCTTGTTTATTAGAGACCTTATCAGCAGTTCTGAATATCCAAAAACTATAATTTCATTTGTGTTTCCTTTTCTGGCCAGTTGACAAGCTTTTAATAGACTGAGTGCTTCTGCTTGATTGTTGGTTTTTAGCCCAAGTCCCCAACTGAATTCCTCTTTTCTCCCATTCTGAAAATAGATGACTCCCCCTGCTCCTGACCTACCTGGATTTCCTTTCAAAGCTCCATTGAAAAATATTGTGCATTTACCTTGTGACTTCCACCACTTCTAAAAGTTGTCCGAGTTGTCTCTAAACTGCCAGTTTTCCTTGTGGATTGGGCGAATGATGGCTGGTGGAGTTGGCATGGGTGAAAAGCCTTCCAGCCAAGCCTTTTCTTCATTTCTGAGGGTGCTTTCTTTGACGTTGGTTTGTCTCAGAGTTTCTAAAAGAAGATCCTTGGCCTGCTTTGCTACAGCTTCTGCATTGATTTCTTTTTGATTGAAGACAGATTCATTCCTGGAAAGCCACAACTTCCAACATACATATTTCGGTGCAGCAATCCACAGCTTGTGCCAGAGAGATTTTTCGTTGATGCTGTGGGGGTACCGAGTTTTCCAAGACAAAAACATTTCTGTGATCGAGCAGTGTGATGGGGGTCTCACATTCAACCCTGTCAAGAAGTTGTTCCAAACTTTCTGTGCATACTCACAGTCAATAAACAAATGGACTGAGGTTTCTGGAGCATTCTTGCAGAGGGCACAACGATGCGGGCCTGCAATGTTTCTTTTACACAGATTGTCTCCGGTCAAGATTTTATTGTGGAATAAAGTCCAGCTGAAGAAGTTGATCTTGGGGATGCTAAAATTTTGCCAAATCTGTTTCCAAACTGATTCCGGGTGCTGTGACTCCTTTTTTCCTTGCATTTGAAGATAGCCTTGTTTGATCATGTACTCTCCTGTTTTTCCCTATCCCCATAAATCTTCCTCTTCCTTATGCACTAGTGTAAAATCTGTTATTGCCTCTAAGAGAATTTTTGACTGTTCTTTTAAGTGAGATGGAATGATTGGCAATGACCAACGCTGTCAGTTGCCTTTGGAGTCCCACTCTACTATATCCTCAATTTTCCTTACTCCTTTAGAAATTAGCCAGGCTCTTAACTCTGCGATTTCATTGATGGCTGAGAGAGGGGGATGATTCATAATTCGATCTTTCCATATAAGCGAATTTTTGCCGTTTCCTGGGATTTTGTATAAATGATTTATGAAGAAATCGATCCCTCTACAGCAAAGCCTCCAGGCCTGCGTTCCTTTGGGGGAATGCGCTGGAATGAATCTTGAAATTGGTTGCTGTTGCAAATATTTAAGGTTTAGTAACTGACTGGTTGGGTGCGATGGCTCTGTGATTAATTTCCATAGGAGTTTACAGCCCAACGCCAAATTTGCATGCTGGGGATCATGGATTTGAAGACCGCCTTCTGCTATTGGACGCTTCACTGTTTCCCATTTGATAAGGTGGAAACGATCTCTGTTTCCTTTCCCTCTGTTCCAAAGAAAGTTTCGAATATTGCTGGTTATTTGATCGGTGATTTGTTTTGGTGCCAACAGCAGCGAGGCTTGGTATGTAGGCAGGGCGGAGAGCACGGATCGGATGAGGGTGAGTTTGCCACCAGTAGTGAGCCATACTCCGCCCCATGCTGTTATTTTTTTTTTATATTTGGATATCACCTCTTCCCATAATTGATTTCGGTTGGAGCCCCTCGTCAATGGTAAGCCGAGATATTTAATTTTTTCCCACAGAGCATATCCTTTGAACCCCAGTACGTTGGCGATTCTATCTGTAGCGTGCTGGTCAATGTTCCAACTGTAAACTGCGCTTTTCCTTTCGCTAACTAGCGCACCGGTGATGTTACAGTACTGTTGAAGGATGGTTTTGAATGCATTTGCAATTCTCATGGATGCACCCCCTAAAAGAATTGAATCATCAGCGAATAACGCATGATTCACCGGGGCTATACCTTGAACAATCCTTATCCCAGGAATGGTTCCAATTTGTTTCTCTTGAGTTAGCTTACGACTTAGAACATCAGCCATCAAAATGTAGAGAAAGGGTGAAAGAGGGCAGCCCTGCCTCAATCCCTTGGTTGCTAGAAAAAATTCAGTTGGTCTGCCATTCACCATTGGAGCAATCCAAACGTTTTCTGTACATGCCTTGATGAGGTTTATGAAATCCTGTTTAAAGCCAAAAGTTGCTAAAACCCTGAACAAAAAGGAACGGTTAACACGGTCAAAGGCATTGCACATATCCAATTTAATAATCATACCTTGTTCTTTCCGAGTTAGACTGGAATGGAGAGCTTCTTGGATCTAGATGACATTGTCCAGAATTTGTCTGCCTTTTACAAATCCTCCTTGTGCCTGAGAGATGAGCTTTGGGAGAAGAGGCTTGATTCTGTTGGCCAGCAGCTTGGCCACAATCTTATAAGATGAATTGCAGAGAGAAATCGGCCTATATCTGTCAAAGGATCTTGGGTTTGTTTCCTTAGGAATTAAGGCGAGAAAGGTAGAGTTTATTCCTCCGCCCACTTTTGCCTTCCTTAGGATTCCTCTTATCATTCTTAATAGATCGTTTTTGATAATTTCCCAACAAATTCTGTAGAAGTGAACTGAGAACCCGTCGGGTCCTGGAGCTTTATTCGGTTCCATGGACCAAACTACATTAGTTATCTCCTCTTCTGTGACTGGGCTCAACAGAGAGTCGTTATCCTCCTCATTGACTAGGTTTGGGATGGTTGTGAGGAACTCCTCTGCTTCCTCCTCATTTCCATTTCTTTCCGCGCTTAGAAGATTCTGAAAGTGAGCGACAGCTACTTCTTTGATTTGTGAAAATCCTTTATACACCTGTTCGGTTGTGCTAGTTATCTTTGCAATATGGTTGCGGGAGACTCGTGCCCTGCACTGTCTATGAAAGTATTTGGTGTTCCTATCTCCAGATTTGAGCCACAAACTTCTAGACTTTAGGCGCCAATATTCTTCTTCAGCTCTGAAAGAACAGAATGCGTTCCTTTGGGCAGATTTTTCGATGGCTAAATCTGTGGGAGAGGGATCTTTCTCCTCCAATTCGAATTGGACTCTTTCCAAATGAAGAACTGCTTCCTTCCTTTGACTAGTTGGGGTTTGCATAGATTTTTTTATCCAGTCTTTAAGAGATTTTTTTGTATTTTTTATTTTTTGTTCCCACACATAACTTGGGGATCCGAGAACGGCTATCCTCCATGTTGTTTGAACTGTTTCGTAGAATCCGTCTTTACCTGCCCAGAGAGGGCTGAAGCGGAATGGAAGAGGACCAAGGTCTTCTTCTTCTTTTATACATAGTAGAATTGGCTTGTGGTCCGATGTAAGCTTGGGGAGGATCTTGGAAAAAACCATTCTGTTATCCAACATTAATGTGCTACTGATAAGAAACCTGTCCAGCCTAGCTGAGATTTGATTTTCTCTTGTTCTATTATTGGACCAGGTGTATTTTCCTTTTATGGGTTTGAAATCAACTAAGTCCCGCTGTAAAATCAGATTGCCCACAGTGTTGATGAAGGGGTCCCTAGAATAAATCCCTCCTCTTTTTTCTTTGGGATCTAGGATGATGTTCAGATCACCTCCAATGACTATATTTGTTGGGTTGATCTGTTCTATATAATCCATGAGTGTCCTACAACACTCTCTCTTTTCTTCGTAATGGACAGGAACATACAAGTTAAAAAGAGCTAAGGAGAGATTGCTTACAGTGTGGCGCAGATCTATGTGGATCCAATGTTGGGTCTCTGTGGATCGTTCCAAAGTGAATGAGTTTTTTGACCAAAACGTGCCTATTCCACCGGCCGAACCCCTTGCACTGACAGTCTTTCCTGAGTCATATTTCCATTTCATCGTGCTGGTGTTTAGAAGGGCTTCCCCTTCTATCTTAGTCTCCTGAAGCATTAGGATGTCTGCGGTTTCCATCTTTAGTAAGTCTTTGATAGCCTCTGCCTTATTGGGATTACCCAGCCCCCTACAGTTCCAGGAGATCAACTGCATCATTTACCGCTTTATGGGGGGGGACCTCCTGGTTTGGACGCCCTTGGTCTTGTATTTCTCCCGATAGTCATTTCTATGGTGGCTTGACTGCCTAGGGTTTTCTGCCTTTCTGATTCTTCTTCCCTGGTTTCCCTGTTTGTTCTTCTACCCACTTTTTTTGTGGCCTTTCAAGTATTTCTTCATCAGATGAACCCGCGTATTCTTGGTTCTTCTTCTTTTGTTTTATGATGTCTGCATAAGAAGGAGAAGGAGTGTTACTGGGATTCGGATTTGGAGTATTACCTGGCTCTTGGATCTCCTCGTTGTTCTTCTGAGGTGGATCTTCCTGTTCGGCCTCTGGCGGATCTTCCGGTGGAGTGAGAGATTCGAAGGGATTTTTGTCTCTAGCACTGCTTTCAGCTTCTCTGCTTCCACTGTTTTGATTGTTTGTGTCTTCATGCCTTGATTTGTTCCCTGTCTCTTTTGCTTTGTTTTTATTGTTCTGCCTGCTGCTCGCTGTTCTCTTTGCTTGCTTCCATTGATCGCCTTTTTCTTTTTCTGTTGTTTCCTCTATTTTTTTTTGCAATATCTTACAAAATGCCCGTATTCGTGACAATGTCGACATTTAAAAGGCAATTGTTCATAGTCTAGTTCTTGAATGTGCGACCAGTCTGCCACTGTAAGTTTGATGGCTTCAGGGAGCCCGACCTCTAGATCAACTTCCACACAGATGCGGGCGCAAGAAAACTGGTCCTTCCTCGGAGCCTGATCTATATATCTGCCTAGGGCATTGCCAATGGATTTCAACGAACTCTGACTCCAGCAATGAAGAGGGAGATGTGGGAGGCGCACCTAAACTGGAACTGTTGTGGGAACATCTTGAGCAGGATCAAAATCTGGGTGCCATTTGTTCAAGTATAACCCTCGAGGGCCCATAAAATAAGGTCCGTTTCTGAAGATCAAGCTTCGATCTTCTTCACTGTCAAACACGAATACGAAGAACCCTTTGCCTACGAAATGACTTTTTATACCTTCCTTGACCAGCGAGATCCAGTTTCGGTTGACCCATTCATCTACTGCCTTCGGGGATTGCCATAGCCCTGTGAACTGGCCAATTAGACCCCTTTCAGCAAGGTTTAACACTGTTCTGCATGCTTCTTCTGCCGGAAGAGACACTGTGGGGATGTTGTCCAGCTTTTTCACAAACTTTTGTTGCGAGAGCGAGATCGGTCGCTTTTCAGATGCAGCAACCAGGGCTCGGAAGGCATCTAGGTCTGAAGGCAGGGGATCACCTTCATTCGCCATTCAGAAAGAGCTGGGATCAGGGCAGGAGCCCCATGCACCTAATCTGATCGATCCCCAATAGTCCGATTCTGAACGGATCTTGATCCACTGTCCCGATCGATCCAGCAATTGCACTGGCCGCGCCCAGATCAGCAGGGGCCGAATCCGATGGGAGCAAGGCAGTCACGGAGAGCGCGCAGTAGAATGATTGAGCTTAAAGCAGTTATGCTATATAAAAGTACCATGACAACATCTTTTTTGCGTGGCCATTGCCTTTTTAGAAAACAAAAGCACCAAGGTGTTTATTTCTTCAAGCATCAAGGTGTTTATTTTTTCAAGCATCGGTTTTGTTTGCAATTAATGCCCCGGTGCATTAGAATTCTTAACGCACTAGTGTTTTCATAGAACTAACGCCCTGGTCCTACAAAATATCATTTCTAGTTGTAGTGCATTAATTATTAAAATTAACAACACCGATCCTTTTATATACCTAACACACCAATTCTTATATGTAAACAATACACATCGACACTGCAAGTTTAAATAAAAGCACCAAGACTGCAATATTTTTTTGTGTGCCCCAGTGTCATTCCTTAAAAGAATGCCCCAAGGTGTTTTTTAATATATTATAAGCATCAAAGCCATATACATTTCAGGCACCGGTGTTCTTTGCATTCAACGCCTTAGTGCTTTTAGTTATTTAACACATTGGTGCTACTTGTTCCATGAAGCACACTGCAAAAAAATATCCGCTAAAACCTTCAGCCGCACATATTTTTCAGTTGTGATGAAGTTTCGTTATAATCTCCGCTAAAACATCTGCTATCATAAACAGATGTTGTAGCAGATGCTTTCTTGACAATTTTTGTCAATTTTATAACACTTAAAACCTTCGTTATAACCTCCACTAGAAGGTATTTTCCTTCTAGTGGAAGCTCGTTCACCGACCTTCACCATGCTATTGATCAAAGAAAAGAGTCACATGCATGGGAGTAAATGCCAACCCATGCAGGCCTCCCATATCACACTAGCATGCATGAAGGAAATCTGCCACTCCATCATAAACAAATCTCAATTGTGAGATCATAGGGGCGACATACCACCCCAATCTGTGCTAAATCTCAAGAATGGTACCTCCATTGGGGAAATAAATATAAAATTTAAATTAATTACATTTATATCTATTTATACAACAATTGATTGTAAATAATCTTTTTATGAACCAATAACGGAATGTGTGTGTCCTTATTGCCATTTATCCTCACCTTCATTATTTTTATTTCATCTTGTGCTCTTGGTATATTGTTAAAACTTTTATTCAGATTATAATGTGACCTTCTCACTTCAATTTCTAATTATTTAGATACATTATAAGATACCATTTTATATGCAATCAACATATATTTTTTTAATGTGCAAATTCTTTTAATAGTGCATTCTTTCCATCAAGTTTTTCCATTCTAAAAGAAATTTTTATCACAAGAAATTTGATCCATTTTTTATATGGTGGATCTTGATTGTTCTTTATTTTCTTTAAAAAGTTTTAGAAAAGTTATTTGATTTGATTCGATTTGTTTTGTTTACACACACATTTTTCAAGGAATTTTCTCTACTGATTGTCACCAATGTTATTGCCCATTTGGTAAGTTCCATGCCAACAAGTACTTGATTACAATTCACTTAGGTCAAGCACACTAACTTACATAATGGGTTTATTAAAGATGATATCCACCAATACGAGGTAACATTCCTTAAGTTTTCCCATAAGGTTTTCCTATAAAAACAGACATATTTTCATGGAAAATCATCCATGCATATAACTTGTATGCTTACACTTAACTCTAGGTGATCCAATTGAGTTCTACCTTATAACCTCTTTGACAAAAGTCGAATCATTAGAGCTATATGTATAAGTATTTTTTTACGACAACAAACATCATCATTTATTGGATATAAATAATATTAGCAAAAACGAAAATTTACTTTATAATTTAAATTTACATATATATAATCATCCTTATATGAATTATATTTATGACATTGAATTTAATATTGGATTGTAGTATATGCTTCTTGACACAATAATCACTAATAAATAAAGCTTTACCTATAACACATTTATTATTCCTTAGGTGGGGTGTTAGAATTGAGAAAAGGTTGGGGTGGGGGGGCGGTGGGGGGAGTTTGTTGTCTAACCAGGTCACATGGCCAGGGGATGCAGTAGTTGGCCCCCATAATGGCTTTGCTTATGACATCTACAAACAGCACAGGGGAAATCCCCACTCCACCATTTGGTGTCTAGTACATGTCTTAGTTCACCCTGATCATAAATTATTGATGGTCTCCAACAATTGTCAACAAATCCTTGCACCTATTATCCAGACCTAGCCACCCTACATGATTAGGTCATTGTTGTGGCTCATTATGGAGGTTCTATTTGACTTTTCTATGGAGTTCATTCGCATCAAATCGCAATTCAATCAACACTCTACAAGATTACCTTTGGTCCTATAGTTCTTAGTCGGAGGCTATATTGCAGACATGAGGAATGAGGCAGCATTTCCGGTCCTATGTTCATGGCAAGGGTACTATATTTAGCCATTCTCAAAATTGTCAGTTTTTTCGACAGAGGAAAGCAGAAGACTTCCTATTTTAGGTCTCTATCTGTTTAAGCCTTAATCTCGAGGTTCTAAGCTAGGGAAACTATCTTGAACTTGTTTCCTCTATTACTTAAGCCTCTTCCATCTCCAACTATTGGCAGTTTTGTTTTGTTTTGTTTTTTGTTTTTGTTTTGTTTTTTTTTTTTTTTCAAGGAGCACCTTGGGAAAGTGTTGCTCAACAGGTTTTTTTGTTAGTTGGTTATCTATGTCGGAGTTGACTCCTATATTTTGCTTCAGTGCCCTTCTATTAAGGTTCACTACCTTTATTTCTTCTCTTGGCATTAAGGTTATCTTTATATATTATCTTTATTTCTCAGGTGATGGCATTGCTCTGGAAGGCTCAGTTTCTCATTACTCTCTGGCATCTAGGGTGTTGTGTTTCTTTGGGCACTCCTTCTAGCCTCCCCCATTGAGCAGGGCCACTCAGAAGACCAATATGGCACATCAACCTCTCTTCTCTTCTCTTTTCTATCCTACCCTTGAAAGAATTTTTGTTTCTCCTTGGAAATTTTTGTGCTAAAGACATGCCTCATCAGCACACTCATGTTCACCATGGGGATGTCTACTATCAAGAACATGGGGAACATGGGTGTACTAGAGAGCAAGTTCAAGTAGAGAGTACAGGTTATAGTTTCGGGAGCTCACTCCCCAACCAATCCAAGCAAAGATTGCTCAAGAAAAATGGGATATTTATAATCAACGGCACATTCTCTCAGACATGGAAGTTCTTGCAGATGTAGCAAATTGGGTTCCTGATGTCGAGCATGCATGTGGTTGGTATAACCAATATATGTACATGATAAACATATATTAGTACATGAAGTTTCTACTTGGCAAAGTACTATTACACAAACATGAAATCCACAAGGATATTCTCCTCTCCTTGGATCACATGCAATGTCAAATGTCAGTGCTGAATCGTTGGTTGGGGTGCATTGAAAAGCATATAGGCTTTCGTCCAAACTCTGGCTGCTCTCCGGGAAACAATGAGGTACCTATACTTATAGAAGCCATTGATTCATATAATTCCTTTCAGCTAGTATTTTTATGTTTCAATTATCTGCTTAGTCTCTTCAAGGTATTGAAGGCCCGATTTACAACATATGTATTTTGAATCTTGCCTCTCTTGGCAACCTTTTAGCTTCTACCTCTTTAAAATGACTAAATTTCTAAATGTGATTGAGTTTCCAAGTGATCGACCTCTCTAAACTTCTTGTTTTAATATATATTATCAAATTTGAAAACAAAACAAACCATCAACTTTACTTAAAAACAAGCATACATACCTACGTGCATTTATTATCCCATAATATTAAGAAAACATAAATATATTATTTTATATTCATTAAGCTAACTATAGATCAAATCAAGATATCACAATCTTTACTTTTGAAATGGGAGAGAGCCAATTTGACTAAAAGATTATTCATCTTTGTTTACTTTAAAACATTTAATAAGTTAAACATTATTTACATATTTATATTATTTTA
>APFE031004894.1:0-13526 GCA_000404065.3 Pinus taeda | reverse complement strand
CTACAACAGAGCTGCTGTAATATCCTATGTTTTCTCTCATAGTCTCACCTCTCTGTTTCTCATTTTAAGAATACACATCTATTACACAACCTCAATACAATGCCCTCATACGAAGAGAGGGGTTTCCTTCTAGGGCAAAAAAACCTAAACTGAAAATAAGTTCTACCGTCAGATCATCCGCCTAATGAACGACCCAGATTGAGTAGAAATTATTATACTTTTACAAGGCAATTTTACAACTATTTTTAGCTTCAAGGACGCTGCCCCCGAAACCCCCCGTTCGGGGACCGCTAGCCCTCAGACCCCCTACCCGGGGCGCATTGCCCCCCCCACACCCGCCTGCATGGACAGGTGTACAAAATTCCTGGGGTATACATCTGGCTGAAAAAAATACCTTTAAATAATCATGCTCCACACCCAACAATCTCCCACTTGGAGAATGATTGTAGCAACTCCATTGCTGTTTCATTTGTTGGACACATAATCCTCTTTCGACCTGGTGATTTCTCATCTTCATCATCATCCTTGAAGACCAATTGAAACTGAGCATATTCTCAGTTTCTCCCTTGTTACAACTTTTGTTAGCATATTTCAAGGATTCTGGCTAGTGTGTATCTTTTCCAGCTTCAACTCTCCATCTTCCAACACTAATTGTATGAAATGGTACTTGAGATGTATGCTTTTAGTCTTGGACTGAAATGTTGAGTTCTTTGCGAGATGAATGGCACTTTGGCTATCATTGTATAACACGCCCATATCATGCTCCTTACCCAATTCACCCATAAACCTTTGTTGGAAAAAACCAAATCATTTCTTTACTAGCCTCTGTATGAGCACCATACTCTACTTCTGTTGTTGAAAGTGCAACAACACTTTGGATTTTTTAAACCCAACTCATAGTTGTTCCACCTACAATAAATACATATCTTGTAGTGCTCCTCCTGTTATCTATGTCGCCTGCCATATCTGCATCAACATATCCCTGTAGAGAAATGTTTGAACCACCAAAGCATAAAGCTTGATTTGTGGTACCTTTCAAATATCTGAGAATCCATTTCACTGCCACCCAATGTTCCTTTCTTGGATTGTTCATGTACCTGCTTACAACTCCCACTGCATGTGCAATATCAGGCCTTATGCAAACCATTGCATACAGTAAGCTTCCAACTGCTGATGCATATGTAACTTTAGAAATATACTCCATGTCTTCTTGGGTCTTTGAGCACATTTCCTTACTAAGTTTTAAATGGCTAGCAAAAGGTGTACTAAGTGGTTTTGCATTGTGCATATTAAATCTTTTCAACACATTTTGTATGTACTCATTCTGACACAATGTCAATTTGCGATTTTTCTTGTCTTTAGTTATTATCATACCAAGGATTTGTTTTGCAGCACCCAAATCCTTCATTGCAAATGAATTTTCCAATTTTCTTTTGAACACATTTATTTCCTGCATGATAGACCCTGCAACAAGCATGTCATCTACATACAATAACAATATAATATAGCTACCATCATTTTGTTTTTCAGATAAACACAATGATGAGAGTGACATCTACTATAACCTTTTTCATACATAAACTTGTCAAATTTTAGATACCACTGCCTTGGAGCCTTTTTTAATCCATACAAACTCTTCTTCAACCTGTACACTAGTTTCTCCTTCCCTTTCACCTCATATCCTTGTGGCTGCTGCATATATATCTCTTCCTCCAAATCCCCATGCAGAAAGGTTGTCTTTACATCTAACTACTTAAGATGCAAATCTTCAACTGCTACTAGATTTAAAATAGTTCTTTTTTTTCCTCCATCTTCTTCCTTCAGCTTGTAAAGCCATTTATTCCGCAATGTAGTTTTACCTGCAGGAAAGCTGGCTAAGTCTCAAGCTTGGTTATGCATTAAGGAGTCCATCTCTTCTTCCATGGCTAGCTTCCACTTCTTCCTGCTTTCAACCTGCATTGTTTCTTCATAACATTCGATTTCACCAGAATCAATCAACAATAAATAATATAATGAAGGAGAGTATCGTTCAGGGGGTATACTTATCTTGGTAGATCTTCTAACACCACTTTCAGGGGTTTGGGGTGCATGTTGCTGTTGTGGAGGTAGTTGTTGTTGTGGCTATTGTTTATTATTATTTTCACGCACCTTTACTTTTTGAGTGATCTCATCAAGAACTGTGTATTCCTTGTTTTCTTTTTCCTGTTTCCTTTCCTACAACTGATTCTTATAAAAGACATTTTAAATGAAGATTACATCTCTGCTCCTAATTATTTTGTGATTTTCATAATCATATAAGTGATAACCAAAATCATTAACACCATATCCAATAAAGGTACATTTCTTTGATTTGGTCTCAAGCTTTGTTCTATTTTCTTTATTAATATGGACAAAGGCCTTATAATCAAAAGGATTTAAAAAAGAGTAGTTTACCTTTTTACCTATCGATGCTTACTCTGAAACACCACCATCCAAGGAACTTGAAGGCCCTCTATTTATTAGATAAATAGTAGTATCCATATCATCTGCCCAAAATTGTAAAGGTAATCCTGCATGCAATCTCATGCACCTTGCACGTTCCATGATTGTTCTATTCATCCTTTTTGACACACCATTTTCTTGTGGTGTTCTTGGAACTATCTTCTCTCTGTAAATTCCATGCTCTGAACAATACCTATCAAACTCTTTTATGCAATATTCACCTCCATTGTCTGATCTGGGACACTTCAATTTCTTTCCCGTATCAATCTCAACCAAAGCTTTCCATTTCTTGAAAGTATCAAATACATCAGATTTATTCTTAAAACAATAAATCCAAGTTTTTCTAGTTCATCATCAATAAAAGTAACATAATAATGAGAGCCACCGAGAGATGATACCTGAGTAGGTCCCCATACATCTATATGCACAAGCTCTAATTTTTCACTCTTCTTTTCTTTCCCAACTCTGAGAAATCTGACTCTCTTCTATTTTCCATAAATTCAATTCTCACATAAGTCAAAATCAACATTCCTCAAACCTGGCAACAAATTCCTTGAGTTAAGAATCTTCATGCCCTTTTCACTCATGTGTCCGAACCTATGATGCCATAATGCTGCATCTGCTCCTTTGGAAGTTAAAGCATTAACAGAGTTAGAAATACCATTCCATAAATACAATGTACCAACCTTTTCGCCTTTTGCTATTACCAGGGTTCCTTTGGTGACCTTCCAAACTTTATCTCTGAAAGTTGTCACAAAACCTTCACCGCCTAACTGCCCTGTTGAAATCAAATTTTTCTTCAAATCTGAAACATGCCTTACCTCCTTTAGTAGCCATTGGTTTCCATTTCGTCGTTTTATAAGAACCTTACCCATTTCGACAATTTTACAGGGTTTATCATCACCCAAATGGACTTGTCCAAAATCTCCTTGAACACAGTCGTCAAAATATTTCTTATCGGGTGTGGCATGGAATGAGGCCTCTGAATCTACCACCCAAGAATCAGTAATATTTTTGAAAGAAATAATCAAAGCATCTTGTAACACCTCACCTGTCACATTCACTTCATGATTGTTTTCTTGTTGTGCATCTCCTTCTTTTCCCTTCTGAGATCTACAGTCTTTATTTAGGTGTCCTTTCTTTCCAGCATTTCCAACACACTATCCCCGATCTAGACTTGGATCTGCCTATCCTTTATTAACTGTGATATCCTGAGCTCTTTCCTCTTTTCATTTTTCTTCCCCTAAACTCTACACTTAAAGCATTACCCGATGTCTCACCGGATCTTTTCCGTCGCATTTCCTCACTAAGGATAGCACCAACAACATAATCAAAAGTTAAAGTACTAGATCCAAAAACACAGTTAGTAATTGCCATTACTAAACCATTCCAACTTTCTAGCAATGAGCAGAAGAATAACAGAGCTCTAACTTCATCATCAAATTTTATCGTTATAGAACTTAAGTGACTTGTAACAGTATTAAAATCATTTAAATGGTCTGAAATAGATCCACCTTCTGAGATCTTCATATTAAATAACTGTTTCATAAGAAATACCTTGTTTAAGGCCGAGTGTTTTTTATATAGTTTCGCCAATGACTTAACCAAACCCTCTGTCATTGTTTCCTTCGAAATGTTGAGGGTGACTCACGCTGCGAGGAAGAACCGTACTGTTTCGAGTGCCTTTATATCAAGAAGGTTCCATTCTTCATCTGTCATACTCGTCAGTATCTTTTTTTTTTTCCGCCAAATGGTAAGTACAAGTTTTTCTGATACAGGTAATCTTCCATCTGCATATTCCACAGTGAGAAGTTTTGGCCCTTAAATTTCTCAACCTTAAGTTTACCATCTTCTTCCATTGCTCCCACTCGAATGAGGAACCCTTCTTTCCTGTGAGTTTATTCTCCAAATAGACCTTCAGCTCTAATACCAGTTGTTAGCAAATTATATATTACAGAGCAATGGAACACATAGAATATTTCATAAATATAAACACATAAAACGCATAAAACCAGAGAGACACAGATATAGGTGGTTCACCCAGTTTGGGCTACGTCCACCCTGAACAGCCAATCCTTCCTTTCTATAATCCAGCAAAATAAAGAGACACAACCTACAACAGATCCACTGTAATATCCTCTGTTTTCTCTCACATTTGGTATCAGAGAAAGGAAGAGTAGGATCTAGCAACTATAACATTATTATTTGTAGGAATCAATTTGCATGCGTGGTTTCCTTGATAGTTTTGGGCATGCATGGTAAATGCATTTATGTATTTGGTTCTCCTGTTGTCATTGGCATAGGTTTTTCGAGGTGTGACAGTGTTCTTCAGCCTTACCTTTCCATTTCTAGATAGCCATGGTGTGATGGGTTCTCTTGTATTTGGTTGACCTGGATTTTTGGATGGTTTCGAAACTGGGTGAGGTGGTCTCTCAAACAAATACCGAAGAGGTATTGTGGTAAAGTAGGATTTTTGTGCGTCTCGGTGGGTGTAGAAATAATATACGATTGTATGCTGGAATGTACAGTAAGTCTTAGAGGCATGTGCCCTCGGCTAGTCCTAGGAATCATTGGCTAGTAAATGGCAGGATATATGGTAAATCTTGGAGGGTGGAATCTTGACTAGGCCTAAGAATCCTCGACCATTGTATGGTGAGATATATGGTAAAGCCTAGAGACTAGGAGAGTAAAATTCTTCATAGTGTTGGTGGAGAAATCCAATCGAATCCATGCTTGTTTAGGGCCTAGTGATCTGGTGGGAATTGAAGTAAAGGTTAATGAAATATGGCTTGCATTTGGTTTTGAGTCCCACATTCATGCTTGGAATATGGCACGTGGGTGATTGGATGAAAGAAATATTTTTTTCAACCTATCTACGGTTAGGTGGTTCATGGAAGTCCAATCATTTGTTGGATCTTGCATTCATAATAATAGCTTCTTCTCTTTGGCATTTCATGTTTAAATGTACTAGCTTATATGTGGATTTTAAGGCTCTTATATCCATGTTATTTTTTTTTGTTATGAGTATGCCTTGTGACAAAATTGATTTATGTATATCATCATGTTTTGATTTAGAAATGAATGTACAATGAATATATGACCTAATAGATGATAACGCATCTCTTTTTATAAACTAACAATTCTTCTTTACAAATATCAGATAAGTATGAGACCCCTATGCTCAAATATATTGTCATGACTTCTAGAATGCATATTTGTGACATGTTTTACCAAATGCCTTTCATGTCTAGTAGGGGTACAATCAAGTCATTGATTAAAATATTTTCATTAGTAACTTTGTCTCAATTTTCTTAATCTTTTCTTAAGTTTTTGTGAAGTTTTGGGTAGTGGCCTAAATCTTGGCCTTGAAACAATGCCACAAAATTTAGGGTTGCTAGCTCAAACCTAGTTGAAAACATCCTCGGTTGCATGAAAGCATTATTGTGGGAGTTACTAGAAAGTCTCATTTTCTGGCATGTCTTGTCATGGGAGGAACTAAGGGTCTAGGACAATAAAATGTCAAGTTGTCTCAGGGGTTGGTTACCTGGAAGGGTTGGGTGGCTCTTGAAGGTTTTGTAGCATGTATGGGAGGCTAGTTTGGTTATGTTTGTCACTTCCACTTCCTTAAATATAATTAGGGAGTTGAATCACCAAAGCCCTCTTGGCTTCCTCTTGCTTCCTTTGGATCTGTAAGGTATCCAGTTGCATGGCAAGAAACTGCCTCATATCACTCTTGAAATCTTCCATTTGATTTGCAAATTCATGTTTGGATAAGGTACTGCTCCCAACATGTCTCCTTGTAGCCATTTGCTCTAGAGGAATGTTTTCCTCTTCTTCTCCTGTAGAGGTTCTTCAAATATGTCTTGTTGTCCACCTAGGGGTTCTTTAATCAGAGCCATCGAAGAAGAGAGAAGGTTGGCTGTGTGAAGCAGTGGCAGTGTTGTGCAATCATTTTTTTGAATTATCTCTACTCCTACAAGGCATGGAAGAAAATCTTTTTGGTTGATTTTTGTTTTTTTTCTACTTGTACCTGCAAAACTGAAATAGATTAAACTGCAACTATCTTGCTCAAATGAAATGCATAAATGAAATGAAAGTAGGAAAGGACTAATCTATTTTGCTCAGATGAAATTGCAGGAATGAAATGCTAGTCTACACTTACAGAATTGAAATTGCGGAATAGAAATTGCGGAAATGAAATTGCAGAGTGGAAATGAAATAAAGTACTTAGCAGAAGGTTGTAGTAGAAAATAGAAGAAAAGCGGAAATCACCAATACTCTGACGCTTCCCTGGCCACAACGCCAAAAAGAGATGGTGGGCCCCAATATTGCAGCAATAATGCTGCAACTCCTCGGACTCCCTTCTTTAATTTTATCAACCTGATAGTTCATAACAAACTTGGAAGTGATGGTGCTCTATGCACAAGTACTAGTTCTTGCCGCAGCTGTCACTTGGTCAGCTGGCACAAGTCTGTCAGGGGCTCAAGCCAACTTCGATGAGCTCTGAGAAGAAGCTTTTTAATTGATGGATGAAAGATAACTCAAAGGAAGTTAATCTACTTGCAGAAAGAAACTGAAAAGCTCAAAGGAAATGCAAACCCTAGCAAACCCTAATTTTACCATCTAGTCCTACTCATGCGAAAAAGAAGATGCAAGCTACTGAAAGAGATGCCATTACTTCTAGGAAGGTAAAATACATGTGTCTAAGTTCTCACTATCTGAATAAAACATCTTTTTTTATTTTTGAATTAGTTGTTAGAATTATCATGCATGTGCTTTTACTGTTTTTGACTGTGCAGAGGTGAATCGGTGAGAGGAAATGCTTGGAAGAGGTTGGGAAGGCTCAGAGAGGGCCTAAGGGGTCCCTAACACCCTTCCAGAGAGTTTAACAGAGTTTGGCTATCAAGAAACCTCATCCGTGAGCTTCTACAGGAAGTTTGCAGGGGTTCTATACGATGTTCTTGAATTTCTACACGATGTTCTGTGATTTTCTACAAGATGTTCAGAAATGGAATTTTGGAGGATGGATGGAGGGAAAAAGGTGGAAAAATGAGTATGGAGGTGAAATAGAGGTGTAGGGGAGTTCAAGGCTTGGGGGATGGAGCTGAGGATTGATAAGGACGATTGGATTTGTTCAAGGAGAGATAAGGCAATGCTACACAATAATATGGAAAGTAGGTCAACGTGAGGGGACGTGGAAAAGGTAAGGCAAGGATCTGAAATGGAGGATGAAGTAGGTAGGTTGGATGGAGTATGGGCAAATGGAGAAGTATGATAGGTGCTCTCCAAGTTACTTTTCAAATGACACAAACAAGGACATGGAAAATTTAAGACCTATCTACGTCAACCTATTCTAACCTAGATAACAGCAAAGAAATGGAATAGATTTTTATTTGCAATGAGATGAGATGAAATAACTATGAAACTAAGTAATCATAAAACTAAGCATGCCATCAAAACTGAGATCAAGTTCGACAACTAAGAATCCAACGCTAATACTTGCATGGTGAAGCAAAGAAAGTGTTTTTGTTGGCAGCAAAGTCACCTTGGTCCCATATCATGATTCCACTGAGGGGGAGGTGAGATCCAAGGTGCTTGGTAGCCTTTTTCTGAAGATCTTCCCTGTGATTAACCTATCAAGTGAATCTGAACATGAAAAGCTATTTTAATCATCAAAAACGACCTAAGTAACAAAGGAATATTTTAATCTAAATAACAGATTTTATTCTAGGAATGCAGCAAAGACACATAAAAGTAAACAAAGGAGGTACTCGGCACTTGAGATGGGCCCAACCCCAAGAGATACAGCCTCCTAAGAGAGATTAGAGCTGGTGCAAAGCTAGATTCATCTTTATTGCTCAAGAAATATTAATTACATCAAAAACTATCCACAAGGAAAACTTGAAAATGTGCTGAAATGCAGAGCTAAACTTCTGCCTAAAGATGACTAAAATCGAACTAAAAACTAGCTAACTTCTGCCTACAAAGTGACTAACTACTGCCTATAACCAAAATGAGGCCCTAAGCCCTCTTATTCATACAAATTGAGTGCCCGAACAGTCCTCCTAAACTTTAGGGACTCGGGTGCCCAAACTTGTAGTTAACAACAGTCCTACTTGACTTACTTGGGTGCCCTTGTGATAATCGATTTGGTGGCCCTTGAACTGCAACCTGATGGTGGAGAATTCGAGGTAAGGGTCCATAAATGAAGGGGACACCTTCCTAAAAATCCTCTCCACGAATTTGGTTGCCAAGTGCTCATTTAAACCTTTGATTTTGTCTCCAAATTGACGAAAAAGACTGCATAAAGCACACATTAGACTTGTTGACATAATGACTAACCCAATTCACTGTATTAGCATAAATATAATAAAAAACATGGAATAAACTAGTGAGAATGGTGGATTAAGTCAAATTAGGAGGCTGAATGAGCACATATAATTATCCATTTTTGGGGCTCATCACTTACCCAAACCAAGATCGAAGTAAAATTCTCTCACTCGAGAAAAAAACTCATAATCCATGGTCACATATAGAGGCCTACTCTAGCATAAAAATAAGGCCCTCCTTCAAATACTATGTCGTTATCTTCAATGTTTGAAAATACGACAATGAAAATCTATTAGTCGTGCTCCAAAAAAACCTATTCCTTTCCTATACTAGTTCTTCCATTGATCTCCTCAAATTCATTCCAATATAGGTTTATTTTCATTTTTGTCTCTTTCATTTAATTTATTTTGTAAAATAAAATAAATTAATTTGGAAAACAAATCTACTGTACAAAAACTACAAAAAAATTGTGAAAAGCACCATGAAAACCACAAAAATCTACCAAGAAAAAGCTTCAATTTAGATTATAATTTTTTTTTCTCCATTGTATAAGGTATATGCAATGGTAACATATTTATTATGAATATTTTCTATGCTAAAAGCTTTAACTTTTAATTATTTTATGTTAAAGTTAAAGTTAAAGTTAAGGCTTTTCCTTAGCAATTTAGTGAAAAAAAATTCCGAATATTTTGATTTTATTATTATTATTTAAAATGCATTTTAAATTTCTAACAAGTTTGACAAAAAATATGCCAAAACAATTCCAAAACAAAAAATAACTAAACTCTAACCAATAAATAAATAACTTAGGAGCCTTAGATTGATGTGATGAATATGGTTACTTGTGTGAACCTCTATTAAATCAAATAGGTTGAACTTTTGTTTTAAATTTAAATTAATTCATATTTTAGATATCTTTGAATAATAAGTATGTTGATATATAGAACTATAATTTATATATATATATATATGTAATCACATAGACACACACACATATAACTTTCAACAAAATTTTATAATTATTTAAGGTAATGTGCTCTTGATAATCACATAAGATTGGTGATTCTCAACAACTTCTTGTATGACCTACTTACTACAATAAGATTATGAGAAGAAAATTGTGTAGCAGTGAATAATATAGAAATGAATTTTGGTGATGATGTGCTAACAAAATAGGGAATTAGTTCATAGGTTAAATATCAATATGGCAATTCTAGATTTCAAGTATATTGTGCTATAGTAAATATGAAAGTCAAATTGGTTTCAGTAATTCAAACTAAAAAAGGAAATCAATGCAGGATAACGGATGTCGAATCTCACGAGTATGAATATCATGTATAATTCGGATCACAAACATATGAAGTATGCTACATTGCATACTTCAGTTATTCAAGCTATTAATAGAATATATAATTAGAGTCACAAATTAATCTATAATGTACTACTACCATGTATACATTATTTATTTCAAAATATCCATCGACTGGAATTAAAAATCATATCGAAATAATTTTATTACTTCGTGTGTTCCACTTTAAAAACATAAAAGATATTTGGAAGTCAAACTAGAAATGGTTGAAATGGCAATTCTACCAAACTAGCAATATTAAGCTGGTGAATTGTATAGAAACATTGCAAGAACACTTCAGATAGAGGTTGAAGTCATCATCAAGTGTTTGGGGGTGCACACCGTTCGATAACCTATCAAATTCTGGGATTGCGGACGTTGTTGTTCATGGTAGGACCTCGCTTACTGTCTCTTACACCATTTCTGATTTGAATGTTATCTCTTTGGTACATTACCACGTCCAGGAAAGGAACCTCCCGCAGCTCTTTTGTTTACGAAATTATTTCGCCCACCACGTTCTCTTTCTCCCTTTGTTAAACCCTCCCCAGGAGGGCGTTTCTCCTTGATAACGACTTGACGGCCACCAATTAGAATAGGGGATGCATCAATTGCACGTTGGACTGAAGCTATTTCTTCAAAATCAACAAAACCAAAACAGTATCCACTCTCTTGTCTACTCTTAACAGTAATACCGGAAGGCTTAATTGCCCCAAACTTCTTTAACTCCTCCCCAAGCTGGGAAACGGTAACATTCACAGGCAAGTTCTTGAGAAAAATAGAGAACCCACTGGAAGTTGGTGCAGTGGAAATGGAAGTAGTTGCTGTACGTTGAGCTGAATTTGGTACAGCCCTTCCCGTCACGATAGACGATTTCTTAACTGCAACGGCGGGTCGTGCTGCATTTTGTTTAAGAACTGAAGCATAGGTCATTTGACGTGCTTGGACCTCTACTGGAGTTTCTTGAGGAGGACGAGGCGGTTGTTCAATTTCTGATCCCTTTTGGCCACCTGAGTCTTCCGTGACTTCCTTCTGCTGCATGTCATTTTTATGTACCTCGTCAGCAACATTAGCAGGTTCCTCCAGCGCTCTTGTGGATGCCTCACTCACATCGTTTTGACCTACTTCTTCAGGCTTGACAACTGGGCCTGAGACAGCATATGCTTTGGCAGCATCTTCTGAAACATTTTGCTCTTCTCGTTGTGGTGGTTCACCTAAATATCTTACAACGTCATTCAATAGAAAGTACCCGCTTTTCTGAGGAGCGAGGAAAAAGGATTGAGTGAATGTTCGTGTTCCACTGTTTTTAAAGGTAATTGATCCAGTAACCAGAACAAGTAATCCTTCGTTATAAGACAACTGTGGATCGATTGTCTTGATCTCGACCTCTAACGCACTGTAGTCTGGGGAGGTTACCAGCTGATTGATACCCCCCACAGTAGTTACCGATATCATTTGTCCACTGGGGTCCGGGCGACCAACTATGCTGCAATTCTGATAAAATTTGTACAGCGATTCAGGTAACCGAACAAGAACATTGTAATAATGGTTCACAAAGGCAGTAGCTTGTTGCATGGCCATTTTCGTGACAAGAAACTGTTGGAGTTCACCGAAGAAGATTGAATTCGCAACGAGTAACAGAAACAGTAGCTAATAAAGCCAAGCTCTTTCTCAAAGCTTACTTGCGCTAATTTGCCTTTGCTTACTTGCGCTAATTTGCCTTTGCTACACCTGGCCATCAACTACGGGTTGTTTTTGCTGTATATTAATATTTGAAAACGCTCTGGCCAACGAAAATTATTCTCGTGAATCGTCACGTTGCTTCGACATCAATTGGATTGGGAGGGGTTAATAATAAATTTTCTTTTAAGAAAATATATATTTTTAAATACAGTACAAAATATGTATACGTGTAACAGTTTTGGAGCAAAAAATTTACGTGTAAGAGTCTTGGGTGTTTTTTTATAAAAGGTTTATATATACGTTTCATATTTTATATTAATTTCGTGTTTGGCTAAATAATATTTTTAAAATTATTTACTTAATATATTAATAAATTTATAATTTAATCATAACTTATTATTATTATTATCTAATTTTTAAGGTTATGGTCAAGTTACACAATAAATTGGTGTATGAGACCTTTTTCTTTGTTGAACAATGACCTACTTTTGTGTATTAATTTGACTCATAAGTCTACTAAGGCATACATACTCTACCCCCTCTTGTTTTGAACCTATAATCTCTTAATAGGAAAGGATGCTCTTAACCATTATGACCACTATTAATAAATATTTTATTAATGTCATTAAGTTTAGAGAAAATATTAAGTTGAAGAAGATAATTATAATTTCCTAACTCAAATAAAGAAAACATTTTAAATTTATATAATTAAAGTAATTTGAAAATTACTGTAGTATAGTTATAATACCTTTATAGAAGTTATGCCTTTTTTTTAAATAGTTATTATAGATAACTTGATGATCATAATAAAAGATAGCGAAAAAATATAATTATAATTATAATAATAAAATTGTGATGAACTTAATGTATAAAAGAATCTGGCTTGAATTAGGATGACCTTAATTCCTTTTTAATTATTTGTTAGTTTAATGATTTTCACTTAATTACCATGTGTTTTCTACTTAGAAGACATACATGCTTGCTTAGAAGACATTCATGCTTGCTACTACAAGTGGGGTACCCACCCCTCCATTAATGTTGTTGTCGTGTTGTTGGATGAGTTGATAATCGTTCCAATCATCACATTGCTTCCTTTTGAATGCAAATCCAACTCGATATGGAAAGTGATCTAGATTAGATCTTTGTATTGTTTGACATCTATATCGATGCTTTCAAAATGGAAAAAGTGGACGAATCAACTCACATGACACTTTCTATCATGAGGACCCAATTTGGTAAATTAAGATTTGAAACCTTTGAGAACCATTTTGAGGCATAAAATAGCAGTTATTATGGGTCAAGTTTTTCTGCTTTAGCGAAACCTCTCTTTCATATTATGCACATTGAGAACCTTTGAATGGTGCATCCATTGTCTCAATGAGAGTCCGCATGTAAAAGTTATGCCACTTAAAAGTTGACCTTCCTCTTTTAACCACCATAATTCAAGAGGATGCCACACCATTCCCAATTATTCATGGAAAAGGGGTTACCCACATGATCATGATGACAAGGGCTCTAGAAGAGTTTGTATTTTAACCAAGTCTAAGAGTTGACTGAGTCTCATCTAACCACTAGTACATTATCATGTTGTGTTGCAACTGCACAACTAGGAGGAAAATGTGTTCCACTTTTTTTAATGCATTTTGTTTCACAAACAAACTTAGAAGTTATGAGGGATACATACACA
>APFE031004893.1:0-15063 GCA_000404065.3 Pinus taeda | reverse complement strand
TCCTCCAGCTCCTCCTCACCGGGGTTTTCACCCATTTGACTTTCTCCAGCTTCTTCATCCCCCTCTTCAGTTTGGCCCCTCCGTTTCCTACTCTCCAGCACCAGAATAACCATAAAAGGGACCAGGAAGAGGAAAATGCCCAGAAATATAGTCAGGTCCATGGTGTTTGATGTTTGTAGGGTTTTCATTCAACAATCTGCAAATTAATTTAATTTATTGGGATTAATTAACTTAATTTATTAATTTAATTCAAATTCATCATTTTAATACTCAATAAACTAAATTAAATTCCCTAAATTACTACCTAACTAAATTAAACTAGCTAGATTAGCTAAATTATTGAGTTACTTACCTCTGCAGGCTTGCTCCTCGCTCCTTGCTCCTCGCTCCTCGCTCTTCAGCAATTGCTCCTTGCTCCTTTGCTCTTGCTCTTCAAGCCCTCAACCTCTTCAAACCAAAATAATGAAATGATTTTATGCCCAAAAGGGCTTTTAAAACAATTTTTTTTTTTTAAATTTAACTTTTTTTTGGGTCCGCGGATTTTTTTTCCGCCGACCCGCTCCCGGCCAGCTGAAAATCGCTCCCGGAGCGATTTTTTAAAGCTCGGGAGCGATCGGGAGCGATCGCTCCCCGATCGCTCCCAGGCTTTAAAAAGCGCTCCGGGAGCGACAGAGCAGCCGCTCCCTAGGTTGCTCCCGAAATCGGCAGGGAGCGAAATTTTTTTGGAAGGGAGCGCACTCCCAAGCCGCTCCGGAGCCACTCCTGCCCGGAGCGCGCTTCGGGAGCGGGTTCGAAGGGGGGGGGGGCGCTCCCCCGCAACTATGTGCTAGAGGCCATATGCAGCCTGTTTGTTGATGTATTTTCGGTTCAGACTCCAGAGACAGATAGCAATCGATGCTATTTTGGTCATGTGCACCCATACATGCTATATAAATGAGAACTTTTGCTTATTTGTGCATAAATGATATGAATTCATATGGATGCACATGAATATATATGTTTTTCTTTAAAATTTGAATATTTTATGTGTTTTTGGTTGACTGGTTTTTGGGTCCCATTTTTTTGACTGGTTCCGACCAGTTCCCAGTTTAGAGGATTTTCCGGTTCGGTCACCGGTTCAGTTCTGATAACATTGATGTACACAAACACATTGTTATGTGGTATTGTCTCTCTGCCATCCTCGAAAATTTGTAGTCTCTCTAGCCATTCCTGTACCTATCCACTCATCCCAAAACCTTGGTGGAGTCCAGTTTATTATCAAGGATGCCTCATGATTTTTTTCAGTTGGTAGATACTACTCTTGGATCTAAAAGAATGACAAAGGACTCTAAATGAAAAATCCAAGGGATTTAACAAGTCCTAAACTTTTAACAAGTTAAAAACGTACTAGATGAAAAAGAGGAGGTAAGAGATTCAATAAAACAGAACTTGAGAAAGCTTCATAAACTATGTAGCACCGTTAATAAATCTTTCCAGAGTCTCTATTGTAGATTTGCGTCTCACTTTATTACCACCTTACCTTGTTCCATTTCAGTTTCGCCAAAGCTAAGATCATAGACAGCTGTCAAAGGATGAAGGAATCCTGGAGGACAAAAATGATAAGCACATAGCTGCATAGGACAACAGATCAGTGTTTAGAATATTCAGTTTTAAAGGGCAACAGTAGCTAATCTAACTCCTGAATGACAATACTTATTTTCTGACCTTTTCACCATCTTTAGATCTCTAATTGAGTACTTTGGCATATGACTTCATAAGCTCAACACTATCACCAGGATATGGTATTATGTACCTTTGGTTGTTTTGTCCTGATATCTGATACTTTTCTCATTGCTGACAGCTGGTCAATTAACCCTGGTATTAATAATTTTGAAACTGCATCCGCTAAAGAGAGTTCCCTTGAGGCAAGACACAACACATCTAGTTTTATTACCAACATTATAAGCCTTATGTCTTCCTGAGCTGCAAACCAGAAGAATATGTCAGTGTTGTTTTGGTGATTTAATTAAAACCACAACTTAAACTGTTGTGCTTCCCACGAAAACATATATTCTTTTGCTAAACACTTGTATCATTTAGTGCAACCTTTCTAGCTTCTTGGAAAAGTAAAAATCAAAAGCACAACTAATCCGAGATACACTTAGTCAGAGTTTCAAGTGCAATAACATGATGAAATACCTGGAAAAAAACCAACACTAGGTGCACGAGCTTTTACATTATCACTTGATTGATGAAGAACTGTTAGTTTTATTGGCTCCGGGATCTGAAAAATAAACAAAATTGAAAAGATAAAATCATAGCTAGAAATTAACTCTCAAATAGTTTATCATCTAAGATTGTTATCACTGAATAGCAAAGAAAAGATCTTTCTATTTGAAATCAGCTTATGAGACTAACAATCTGCCTCTTAAATATTGGGTTGGTATCAACACACATATGTCCATTTAATGTTATTGCTAATGTTATTGTATGTCATTAGGGGCAAATATAAAGGTTGGGTGGTTAAAGCACTGTAACATCCTCTGGGTGAGATGAATGTGTAATGTGAGATGTCATGTGTGTGAGAGTTGCATACAATAATAAAATATTATCTATTCTATCTTCACCTTCGTGTTTATTTGTGTGGATGTGTGCACCCTAACATTTCTATATGGTATCAGAGCAGGAGCATCCGAAATCAACAAGGATCCCAAGAAAGGCCTGTAAAAATTATGGTCCCAACTGGCCTCAGTTTGAAGAGACAGAAATCACATCTATTTTGAAGACAGAAAAAGTAGCATAGTGCCAGTTTTTTTTCTTCTTTGAAGTCCTAAATAAGGCAATTTGTAATTATTTTTAAAAGAAATTAAGAAAGGATGGAAAACCTCAAAGACCATATATTTTTGAGACTAAACACAAGAATAACAGATGCAATAAATGCCATTTGAAATGTGAACACAATTACCAATAGAACGAGAGCCCTTGCAGATGATATCTGAAGAAATAAATTGTAGAAATCAAAGGACCAGGGCAGACAACTATCATAGCAAAATAGAAATCGTTGCAGAGGTAAGGGCACATAAAAGGAAGGATACGTTTGCAAGATATATGTGTTAAAGCACAAATACATAGAAAACCCCTTCAGAGATGCCCAACAAGGGAAATCTAACAATTACAAAAACGTTGTGGAATATGTAAGTAGACAGAAAGTATTCTAGACGTGAGATGAAGCAAAACATTTAGGACAGACAATTTTTCTTAGCATTGATGAAAATGTGATGACCATATAGTTTTAGACATCTAAGAAAGACAACCAAGTCTTAAAAAGTTGGGACATGTAGAACACACGCCCCCAAAAGAATTTTTGCCAAATGGATGTGTCAGGGAACAAATAAGTCACAAACTGGTTTAGAGATGCCCAATGAGGGAGACTTGAGACAAACAAAAATGTTATAAATTATAATACAGGTGACCATATGGGAAAATATTCCAAAGGTGAAAGGAGAAAAACCACTCAAGGGGGATGTTTTTCATGGCGTTGCTCAAAACATGAATGCATGGTGAGTTATGAATGTGTTAAAATTGGCAACTAGGGCCAAACTCCATGTTCTTGGTCCCTCTCATCGAGAGGTGTAGGACTGATCTAAAGATCATCCAATTCCGATAAGTATTCATGGAGATATGAATTTATTTGTGTTATGGGACAATCCGTCAAGATCGGCCAGCAACCAAATAACCCCCACATGTGTTCAACATTTTAGTATAAAAGAAGATGACTTGAAAGTCATTTCACACACACTTCACTCTTGATTTCTCTCCACTTGTTTTGGGTTTTAGTGGAAGAGAAGTCTTTAAGAGGAGGAAACCCTAGACGTTGGAGGAAAGAAGCCTAAGCATGAAGGCCATAATGCAGTCCTGACTCCTAGCACAGCCCTAGCTTATGACAGCTCTACACATGATCTAAAGGATGCAGTCATGTTGAAAAGCCCTAACACTATCAAGGAAGACAGCCCTAATCCATACGCTGTTTGAGACAGCTCTCCGACACTGACAAGGAGATGCCCTCACCGCAGCAAAGAAGTCCCATATGCTGCCCTAACCCAGCTGTCTAAAGCCTAGCCGCATCTAGATTAAGGAGGCTGAGGAGATTTTGGGACAGTGTGGGATAAACCTGTGGTTGAAGGTCAAGTTGTTGAAGGTGCAGTGGATGTATTTTGAGGACTGTCCACACTTGCATGGAGGCCGAGTTAGGAAAGAAGAATTGTGGATTCGTTGAGGGCAGCAAGAGGTAAGGTTTCACTGTTTTGGAGAGCTGTTATGGTGCCGCAGAGATCTGTGGTAGGCTGCAGGCCTAGCCACTCCAAAACAGGGGTGCGTGTAGACTTGAGAGGCTGCCATATGCCCAGAACAGCAGCATGTGGAGGCAGCACTCTACCTTGATTAGGCCGCAGTCATTTGGAGGCTGTTTATGTGAGTTGATAAGTTTTGTTGCAGTGTGCACTTGCCCTAACCAGGAACAGCAGTACAACAGTATTGCAGCAGCGATTCTTGTAGGTGTTGGATCCTAGATGAGGATCAGATTTGGAACATGTTAAGGAGGCCTGTGGAAGTCAATGAGATGAAGGCAGATCTCATGATTAGATGCCCTAGACTAGTGTCAGTTCCCACAGTGGTTGGGCAGAAAACTTGGAGTAAGAGTTTGTCATGTATTGCATGGATCATAGTCTATCTTGCTGCTGGGCTAGGCCATAGGCCATAGCCAGCAGCTAGGTCCAGAAGTGTCGCAGCATGGTGCAACAATGGCACATGGGACAGCAGCATGATGCAGCAAGCACATGGGACAGCAGCATGATGCAGCTAGCACATGGGAGAGAAGTGTGGCAACATGATGCAGCAATGGCACATGGGACAGCAATGGTACATGATGCAGTACAATGATGGGTACAGTCATGATTAGTGAAGCATGATGAAGATGCAGCACAGTGATGATGGGTGCAGCATGATGATGAGGAGCAGCACAATGATATGTGAAGCAAGGCGATGGAGTCACCTTGGAGAATCAATTGAAGCAGCATGTCTTCAACTAAGTTCAACTACCTCATGTATCATCTTCTTCGAGAATCGAGTTGATCTATGTTCTTATCTAGATAAGTCAAAGTGTTGACTTCTGTTGTATATGTACTATCTCTCTCTCTGTTGAACTATTGAAGAACATATAAGAAGAATTGATCAAGGGTTTCCCCACATTGGGGTTTGTCCCTAGCTAGCACCACATCTTGTGTCCTCTTGTCTTGGCTTGTCTTTTGTGATTTATGTTTATATTCTATCTGCAATTTACTTTAATGCTAATGTGATTGCTAATTTGGAAAGGATATTGAGCTAACCGTGAAAACTCAAATAAATTGCTCTAAGCATAGAACATAGCTAAAATTAACAGAATGTCTGAGGACCAAGAATGAGAAAGTCAACACACATAGAACAAATGCCCCCAACAAGGATTTTTGCAAAGATATATATGCATATGGTAGATGTTGGAAAAACAACAATTGGAGAGCAATGGTCAAGGCACACAAATCAATAGATTTTTCTAAAATGTAAAGGTAAGAAGCTAGGGAATATGAGAACAGTAGATTAGTTAGATGGTGCCACCACTCTTGTTTTATTAAGGAAGCACCCACATATATGATACGTCACAAGATCACTAAGACATGCCCATCCCATAACTCAACTCAAAGGTGGGACAGTTTCTCAGTCCAAGTTGAGGGTCAAGCATCCATCACCATGTTTCTTTTATTCGGACAATGTTAGGAGAGCTATAATAGATGGCATCCAACTTCCCTATAGGACAATAGGACCACCCATCTTGATCCAGCCAGTCTAGGCTATTCCCTAAAGGCATAGTTTTAAAAATTGGCCGATCTGAACCAGAAACCGATCAGATAAGGCCAGTTAACGAATTGGTAGAAAAACCCAGTTGCAGGGCCGATTTGTACTAGCTGGGTACCAAAGCAGCCAATTTGGTACCTAACCGGTAGAAACCGACATTAACCAGCCTAGTTAGATCTCACATGCATGCGGGAGTCCGGGACCCCCAGTGCTAGTTTTTGAAGTGGTTTTGGAGGAAACCAAGGGTTGTTTTCCTCCCTAAACAACCCCCCTTGGCCATAAAACTAACCCTCCCCCTCCTAGACCCAAAACCTAGACAGAAAACCTAATTCAACCATGGCAATGCTAAAATCAATGGTAGTTTTCAATTCTTAAAGTAAAAGTGGCATTATTTCATTTTCACGTCACTTTTACTTAGATTTTTCACATTACCATTAATTGTTTCAGGATGTTTGAGATGTTGAAATTTGGTACCGGAGGACAGGTGGTTCCCTTAGGCTTTGATCTTTGGCCTAGGGAAAAGTGTCCAAAAGATTTTAATTTTTCTCCTAAAGTGACTTTATAATTTTTATAAAGTTAAAATCTAATTTAAAAGTGACTTTAAGTGATAAAGTTACTAAGTCTAATTTTAAAATGACTTTTATAAAGTCAATGAAAAATTAGAAAGGAAAAGTGACTTTGGAAATAAATGACTAAGTGGGTCTTTATTAAAGTGGGGTGAATTAAAAAATAGAAAGTGAAATTTAAATGTGCATTTAATCTCAGCCATTGATCTAAATCTATTTCAGCCATTGGATTTAGGGATCACCCAAAAATCACTTGGATCACCCAAAAGTCATTTGGAGTTATATTAAGGGAGGAAAAGGAGGAAAAGATCACATTCAATTCAATTCTTTCATGAGCAGATTGAGAGAAGGAGAGCAAGAGAGCAAGGGAGATTTCTGGACAGTGAGCTGCGGAGTATCAGCAGCGGAGTTTCAGCAGCGGAGTATCAGCAGCGGAGTTTCAGCAGTGGAGTAACAACAACGAAGTTTCAGCAGGGTAGTTTTTCAGCAAGGCTGAGATAAGTTGTAAAAGTTTGCTTGCTGATTTTTGCTGAATATTTTCTTGTTGTAAAAATGATTTTTTCAGAAATAAAGAAGAGCTCTCAAACTTGTTTTCCCCAAGAGTTGTAGGGGGTTTTTCCAGGGTCACATTGACAAAAAATATCAGTGTTTTAATGGCTGTTTATTACTGCTGATTTTTATTTCTGCAATTTCTAGCATTCTGTAAAATTTCCAGAATTTGTGTTTTCAACAATTTTTTTTTATATTTTTTTTATTTTCCAGCTTGTTGAATGTATGGTTATGGGAAAGGGCATTTAACTACATGGGAGAAATAAGGAGAAACTGAAAACCGGGGTGGGAAAACAGAAATTTTAACATTGCTTTTCTTTGTAGCTAGAGAAATATTCTCTAACTCCTGTCATGTGAGCTGATGCCCCACTGTCTATATATCAGACACCTTGTGAAGCTGATCCTGATAAGCAAGCAAATTTGTCCTCCAATCTGGAAGACAATTTTGAAGTCTTCAGAATGTTTCTTCTGTCCATGGTTATGTTGAAGAATTTATAGTGTGCTCTTCCTCTTTTCGACCCCGACACTGGCTTTGCTCTAGCGAATTGCTGCAAAAACCCTCTGCGTCTAGCTAGAGATTTGCTCAACAAGAAAATCTGGGTTGCTCCCTCTGCGTTTGGAATCACTTGCTCTGGAAGGATCAAATTTTTTTGCCCCTCTCAGAAAATTCGGTCTTCCTCAAGAAATTTGGCCTCCTAGCAAAAACACTGCGTTGCCCCTTCGGAATTTTGGCCTGCTGCCCATGTTGAGCAACAAAATTCCTTCTTTTCACTTTTGAGCTTTTTGGATGATCAACTGTGCTTTGATACCATGTGATTTTTTTTTTCTTTAATCTATTGCAGCAATTGGAAATTATTCTTCTAACTGAAAATTGAATTATGCAATTTATTTGCTAGGACAAACAACAAATAAAATCACAACAAAAATTTTCACCATAAAAATATTGTGGAAAATAAAATAATGGAAACTGAGAAATTCTAGCGCACACAAGAATTTTGACACAATTATTTTTGGAAAATTGTCCCCGGAGAAACCCAATGCAGGAAAATCGATGCAACAGAGGAGGGTTTTATTATTATTCTTTAGCAGTGATTCTGAGTACAATAATTTAGAGGTGCAACTGGCGATCTAATATGAGGAAAATACTGGGAAAATCTAGTGAGGAATTTTCTCTCACCCCACAGTTATTTTCTACCTCGGAAATTACCTCCTAGCCTCTGCGCTGAGGCTCCTGCGTCACCCTCTGCGCAGAGCTTACGCCGACCTTATGAGAATTTCGACCTTTCTTCCTTTGCCTCTTTCGGGGATTGGAAACTTTCCTCTCAGAATGTTGCTGCGCTCCTCTTCCACGTACTACTAACCCTTTGGCGCTCTCTTCTCTGCTGAGCTACTGCTACTGAGAAAATCGAATTGCCTGGGCAATTGAGTATCTGCACTGGCGTATTCTCGATCACCACATCAACCTCCTCTTATAATCCTCTGTTGGAGCACCAACGACCAAGATTAAGACATAATCGATGGCTAGGATCATCTCTAGTTCGATCCATGTGAGTTTCTAGATGATTCTTGCCTTGGCTTAATTAATACTAATTAATTAACCTAATTCCCTAAGTGTAGACTTAGGAAATATTTAAAACTGGTTAATAATTTAATTAAGTCATTTCTAAGCAGAATTTCCGAAAACTATTTATGGTTTTTGGAGATCTCATGTATTCTAGCCTCTCCACCAAATTTCTTGGTTAGAGCACACCGATACTACAAAAATTAACTGTCACAATACATTGAATAATTCTGTGCCTTCATCCTCCTTATAAGCTTTTCGAATAGGCTAAATATGGCAAGTTTTGTTTTTGGAACTCAAACTTGTGATTGATGAGTTAAATAACTCATGCAATTTGTCCCGCCTCAATTTAAAACTTGAGGCTCACTCTTTTGTCTTTTCCCAAAAATAATTCGCAATGGAAGAAAACAACTCAGCCTTCCACTCTTGCATATCAGTCAAATTGCTTCATGAACAACCCTAAATTTTAGGAACTTGCCCTAACTTTTAGGAATTCGTCCTAAATTATAGGAACTCGTCCTAACTTTTAGGAACTTGTGCATACGAAGGAAAATTGCTTCTTGGTCTCTTTGACGAAGGCACAAGTCAAAGAAGGACCTTTCTCGCTACTATTTTTAACACTCCCTCTTAGTGAGGAAGGTGATTCTGGAAGAACCTCGTCCACTTGGATCTATCTCCAATATTACCACATTCTCCACTTTGCAGCTGCTCCCTTTGAACTTGAAGACTTCCTTACTTTCTTCTACAGGAACCTGATCTGAAGACTTGTTCTTTCCCACCATGTTCTGCGAGTCCATCACTTCAGTCATAAGTGCCATGTACCCTGTGTACCTCTGTGGCTGCTTCCTTTGGCTGGAAGTGACACTAGAAGATTCAACTCTCTTTTGATCTCCCTTAACCAAATCCTCTGCCCACTTGGCTTGAACTCTCCCTATATTAGGAGTCTCTAGCTGAGTCGCTGCCTACACTCGCCCTGGGCTATGCTTCTCATCATCCTGTTGGTTAGCCCAACTGCCAACTAGCTTAGACTCGAACTAAGATATTGGTTAAGGCTCCATCTTGAGATCTCTATCCTGCTCGCTCAATCACCACTTCTCTACTCTGAACTCTCCCTGCCTTGTAGCTGAAGGTTGCATCTGCTTCCACTTGCAACTTGTAGAGATTCTTCACCCTCACACTTATCTGCTTCTTACATCCAGAAGCTAAGTGCGAGAGGTGCGCCCTACTGCTATTGAAGATGATATCACATTCCTTGTCCTCAAGGGTAGCTATCGAAAAAGATTCTGCCTCAATCCTGGAACATAGAGAACATCTCTGAGATGAAGATGATTACCTGACTCCGTCTGAAAAATGACAGTACCAACTCTTGTATTTGTATATTGACAATCATTTCCTAGCTCAATTTGAAACTGCATGTCCTGCAGAAGCTAAGTATTGGAGGTATGCCTTACCTCTGCTGAAGATGATATCATATCCCTTGTCCTTAAGGGTAGCTATCGAAACAAGATTCTGCCTCAATCCTGGAACATAGAGAACATCTTTGAGATGAAGAGGATTACCTAACTCCCTCTGAAATGTAGGTTTTAACCCCGTACAGAAATTACTTGCATACGAATTCTAAAACATAGAAAATAAATAATGCGAGAGCATAACACATAAAACACATATACACAGAGATTTTCCCTTGGATCCCAAAACCAAGACTACCAGCTTGATTTTTCATTATGTTCCTTTCAATGTTACAATACATATTTATACATGCCGAAGCATCCAATACCATGGATCGAAAACATCGCATCCAAAACCATGGACCGAAAACCATCGCGTCCAAAAAACATGTGCGAAAATCATGCGCACAAAACCATAGGTGGGTCTGCCCAACCTAACATAGGGTCCAAAACCAAAATTTTCCAAGGCGCTGCCCTGGACCCCATAAAGTGGGGTTACGGGTACACCTCAAACCCCCTGTGACCTCCCCCTTTCTAACCCCCGATTAACTACGTGGGCTAGTCGTGGAAAGAATATAACACAACCCAACATTCTCCCACTTGTTGTTTCTTTCCACAGGGGGCCACAAGAGAGCTTAGTCATTTATCCAGCCTTGAAACGCCCATTGTCTCTCTACACCAAGAGAACTTCTCAGAGCTCACAGATTTTGTCAATACATCTGCAGTATTCTTCAAAGTGTCCACCTTTACCAGCAACAACTTTTTGTCTTCTATCATATCCCTCACAAAGTGATATTGAACATCATTGTGCTTTGTCTTTCAATGATATGCAGGGTTCTTTGCTAAGAAAATTGCACTTTGGCTGTTACAATCTATCCTTATAGCTCCTTGTATTAACCCCATACTTGAACACAATCTCTGCAACCAAACTGCTTTCTTGCTTGCATGAGTGGTCGCCATGTATTCTGCCTCTGTAGTTGATAGTGCCACTATAGATTGTTTCTTACTCATCCAACTGACTGCATCTCCAAATAGGTTAAACACATACCCACTTGTAGATTTTCTTTGATCTAGATCTCCAACCCAGTCTACATCAACAAAGCCATGAATATCCAACACTCTGTCCAATCCTGGTCTTCCTTGGTAGCACAAACCATAATCACTAGTGCCACGCAAATACCCGAAAACCCGTTTCACTGCTGTCCAATGCTCCTTCCTTGGTTTTGACATAAACCTGCTCAATACTCACATTGCATGTGCAATGTCTGGTCTAGTACAGACCATTGCATACATCAGGCTACCAACTGCACTTGCATATGGAACACGGAACATGTCCTCTTTCTCTTCTTGTGTCTTGGGACACTGTTCAACAGATAACCTCACACCTACAGGAATAGGAACCTTCACCGGTTTACTATCCTGCATATTAAACTTCTGCAATATTGTCTCGACATACTTCCTCTGTTTTAACCAAAGCTTCCTCTTTGCCCAATCTCTTTTAATTTCCATGCCCAAAACATAGTTTGTAGCACCAAGATCTTTCATGTTAAATTTGGAGGACAATTGGGTCTTCAAATCCTGGATAACTTCTTTGTCATTTCAAACGAACAACATATCATCTACATACAAGACCAGATAAATAACACGGTCACCAATTAATTTAAAATACACATAGTGATTTTCTTTACTTCTGGTGAAGCGAAGTCCCCGTAAAAATGTATCAAATTTCTGATACCACATCCTTGGTGACTGTTTTAACCCATATAGAGACTTCTTTAACTTGCATACCAGTTCTTTCTTACCTTTCACAACAAAGCCTTCAGGTTGCTTCATGTAGATCTCCTCTTCCAGATTCCCGTGAAGAAATGCTGTCTTCACATATCTGTTCGACCTCAAAATCAAAAGCAGCAGCAACAGATAAAAGTAATCTAATTGAAGTTACCTTGGCAACAGGAGAAAAACTACACCAAAATCAATTCCCAGCATCTGAGAATAACCTTTTGCTACCAACCGAGCTTTGTATTTCTCCACTTTTCCTTCTGCATTTGTCTTCTCCTTGAACACTCATTTGCTGCCAATGGGTTTCCTTCCAGCCGGCAACTCCACCAGATCCCAAGTCTCATTTTTGTGCAAAGATGCCATTTCATCAACCATGGTCTCTTTCTAGAGTTTTCCATCCTCTGAATCTACTACTTCCTTCACAGTTTTGGGATCATTATCAGTAATAGATAAAGCAAAATTTGAACAGAAAGCAGATGGACTGTACCTTTCTGGCTGCCTTCTTTCTCAAACTGATCTTCCCACACCTGAAGTTTGTGGCTCTTCATTTTCTGATTCCTTCTCTGCTGTAGAGTCTGATTTTTCCTCCTTTAGCTGAAACTCTATCTTCTCAGGTTCTTTTGGTTGGACTTCATGTTTAATAACATCTTTCATTTATCTGAAAACCACATCTCGGCTGTACACAACCTTCCTTGTTACTGGGTTCCACTGGGTTCCAAAGCTTATAACCTTTTAAACCATCTTTATACCCAATAAAGATGCACTTTTCAGATTTATTATCCAACTTGGTTCGTTTCTCCTTTGGAACATATACATATGCATCACATCCAAATACCCTTAAATGTGAAAGAGATGGTTTCTTACCAGTCCATACCTCTTGTGGAGTCCTATCCTCCAACGCTGATGAAGGTGACCTATTGACCAGGTAACATGCAATATCCACCACCTTTGCGCAAAATTCCTATCCTAACCCGGCACCACTGAGCATGCTTCTTGCCCTTTCCATCAACGTCTTGTTCATTCTTTCTGCAACTCCATTTTGCTGAGGTGTATATGGAGTAGTCTTCTGCCGTACTATACCACACTTCTTACAGAATTCTTCAAATTCCTTGCTGCAAAACTTTCCACCATTATCTGTCCTCAGCGCCTTTGTCTTCTTCTCTGTCTGATTTTCCACGAGAACTTTAAATTCTTTAAACCTGTCAAAGACTTCAGGTTTCTTCTCAAGGAGATATATCCATGTATTCTTTGAGAAGTCATCTATAAATGATACATAGTACACAAACTTACCCAGTGATGGAACCTTCACAGGTCCAAACACATCACTGTGCACAAGTTCTAATATCTGTTTCGCCTTCTTACTACCAGAGGGGAAACTCCACACTTCTTACAAAATTCTTCAAATTCTTTGCTGCAAAACTTTCCACCATTATCTGTCCTCAGCACCTTTATCTTCTTCTCTGTCTGATTTTCCACGAGAGCTTTAAATTCTTTAAACCTGTCAAAGACTTCAGATTTCTTCTTAAGGAAATATATCCATGTATTCCTTGAGAAGTCATCTATAAATGATACATATAGTACACAGACTTACCCAGTGATGGAACCTTCACAGGTCCAAACACATCACTGTGCACAAGCTCTAATATCTGTTTGGCCCTCTTACCACCAGAGGGGAAACTCACCCGATTCTGCTTCCCATATACACAATTTTCACAGAAATCAAAATCCAGAGAGCTATTACTCATACCTTCTGCCATACCTTTACCATGAAGTATTTGAAGGCCCTTCTCTCCAATATGTCTAAGCCTTTGATGCCACAACATGGTCTTCTCTCTAGAGACCACTAGATTTTTTGCTCCACTTTCAGGAACCACAGAACTATTGCACCCATTAACAACCATGCTACCTTGCAGCTTGTATAGAGTTCCAATCCGAACTCCCCGCATCAATACCAGTGCTCCCCAAACCATCTTGCAGGTATCCTTCTAGAACACTGTTTTTACACCGGCATTATCCAACTTGCTTACAGAAATCGGATTTCTGGCCAATGTAGGAATATGCAGAACACCCGGAAGTGTTTTAACGCTTCCACCTTGCGGCTTCAACTTTACTTTTTCGCGACCAACGATTCTAGCCTTCCTATCATCCCTTAAGAAGATATCACCACCATCATATTTCTCATACTCGCAGAACCACTCTCTATGGGGAGTGAAGTGAAAGGATGCACCCGAGTCAATTAACCATGCCTCATGATCTACATGTGTACTTGAAGAAGCCAAGTACACATCTCCACCTTCATCTGAGGTGGTTTTCGCCTCTACGGAAGGAACGTCATCAGATCCCTTTCCTTTATTAGGAGCTTTAGATTTACAGTCCCTTTTGAAGTGCTCTTCCTTTCCGCATTTCCAACCATAGTTTTAAAAATCGGTTACCGGTCTAACCAGCCAGTTAACAAGCCCGGCGGTCTAAACCTGCCAAAATCCCGGTTTGAATGCCCATTTCTCCATTTTGTTGCCCTAACCGGTGAAAACCGGCCAGTTTTAGGCACGCCCACCGTAAAGTTAAAAAAGCATATTTTTGACTGTGTTTCAGGGGTTTTGGGGGGAAACTAAGGGTGTTTCAACCCTAACAATGTTGGCAATTAATGGTAATGTTAAATTCTTAAAGTAAAAGTGACATTTCCTTTAATTTTCTTTTTCATCATTTTACTTAAATTTTTAACATTACCATGAAATGACTCAGGATGTTTGAGAGTGGTTTCAACCTCATTGGATTTCATATGGAGAAACTAGTATTTTAGATTTCACTCAAAATTCAGCAGACTTAATGGTTTTCAGGATTTCATGGTTTGGGGGGTAAACAATAAATGCAATCAGAGCTCCAATTGATGAGCAAAACTCCTGATCTAGATCCCATTGTGTTGGACGATATTGATCCAACATCAGAATGGGTGGAGGAGACTGAAGAACCTGTGTTTGAGGCTGATTTTGATATCGACATGGCTTTAGCGGGGGATGATGCAGATTAGGTGGTGGCATCAGAACTAGGATCAGTAGCGGCATCAAGGAAAGGCAAAGAACCAATGGAAGGCACTAGTCATGCAGGTCGACAAACTCGTGCTTCCATTAGGTCCACTTCTATTGTCATTGGTGGCATTGATACTAAGGTTGCAGATCAGGCTGAGGCATCCTCAGACTCTGAACCAGATGATGTCTATGTAGCTCTTGATGATGATCCTGTGTCTAGTAGTGGTGATGAACTTGATGATTGATCATGTGTACACTGTAGACTTGTA